>VXBX01007101.1:97802-219360 GCA_013400415.1 Scytalopus superciliaris
TTTAATGACTATTTAATATCTATGTCTTGCCCTATTTATAAAACAGTAGAATATATTTTACATACAGTGCACTTGGGCCTTTTTTTCCTTCAGATTTGGTTGCCTAGTGGCATAGGTGCTTTAGGATCAGTAAAACCCAATCTTGTTCTTAGGAGACTTCCCTTGCTTTGATGTGTTAAGCTGATAACCCATTCAACGAATGACTATGACACCCCACTAAAGCATTTCTTTCAACTACTTTATGTATTTCACAGACCCTTATGTTTAAAAATGTTCTTATTTTTCTATGAGTTATATTGTGATTTCATGACAATAAAATGCACTGTTTTCTTTAACTGATTTTCCATTATAATACCTCTCAGCTTTTAGCACATTGGAGCTCTATGAGTACCTTTAGAAAAAAAAAAAAGAGAAAATTCTGCATCTAACTACTTGAATTTCAAGGACAACTAAGCATTGATACTGAGCATCAGACTTACAACATTATTTTCTAGTTTATACACCTCTCTCTCTGTCTATTCTAGCAACAACTGGGGACAGTCTTGAAAGGAGAGACCACCAGACCACTCCAGGAGAGTTCCCCTTTGCAGGGTAGGTCACACTTGGTCACTGCATTGTAAGTGCAGGCTGCAGCTGTGGTGAGGACAACTGAGAGATGGTGAGGACAACTTAGCTTATAAGCATAGATATAAGGAGGCAGATGATGAAACACCTTACATAATTACTTGGTGAATACAGCTGATTGACTGGTTATTTGTATGTTATATATGTCTTGACTCTTGCTCACCCAATGTCAGAGTGCAAGGCTTGAATGGTTCAGCTTAAGGTGAATTATATAGCCTGGCCAATGTTATCATAATTAAAACTTTTATACCAATTACTTTCATGTAACCTATGCTCTACATATTTGAGAAGTGCTTTGAACAGATTTTTTTATTCTTAATGTATTGGTACTTAACCTTTTCATCTCCCTCATCTGTAATATAGCTCTAATTATAGTAGTTAAAGGTGAAGAAACAATTAGAGATGTGGAAAGATGAATCCAACTTAATTTTACATAAATCTAAGTCAGAAACATGGGCCAATAATAGAGGTTTGTTTGTTTTTTCAATTGGGGAAAAAAAGTTATTTTTGGCTCCAGAGTGATACACAATACTCTAGTCTGGCTCAATGGTTTATGAATATTCAACCTTAAGCCTGTAGCTGGTCAACAACTCAAAAAATGATTTGGAATAAGTAGTTCTGCTTGCTAGTTGGATTTCTTTCTTACAAAGGTTCTGTACTTCCAAGAGGGTGATCCTTGGCTGACACAGAAGCAGAAAACTGACATGTGAGAAACCCTGACTGAAAAGCAACATCTTAGTAGGCAATTCTATAACAATAATAATTTTGAAAATCATGTTTTTAATAAGACAGGGTATTTTGTTGATCCCTGCATTATAGGAACATTGAAATAATTCAGCACAAGCCTCCTAGGGAAAGACTGCCAGACTCCCCAACAAATAGTAATGAGGAAAGCCCCATCAGCAAGGAAGATGGAAGGTTACTTCATTAATCAAAAACTTTGGGAGATCTGGGAGATCAAAATCACATTTTGTAGAAATAGGTCCAAGAAACTTGAGGTACACACAGAAATCCTTCCTGCATCCAGCTACAACTACAGTCCTGCATCTGTAGCTCAAACAATGGGGCAAACCTTGCTACTGTATTTCAGACCGTTTAGTGAGTTTTTAGCCAAGGTTTCAGCAGCTGAAGCTTTGGTGATTTTGTCTGAAGAGTTCTTATGTAATCCTTGGTTTAGGGGAAGCAGAATGAGCTTCCAGCTGCCTGAAGACAGAGTCTGGGGGCTGGAGCACTTTGATGTTCCAACCAGTTGAAAAGTGAACATTTTTATACACCTTACTCACTGAAAATGAAAAAGGTTAAGGGTCCAATAATGCTTAATCCCTTAATCCCTGCTATGATTTCTGGTTTTATAAGCAAAAAAAAAAAAAAAAAAAAAATTACTACTTTTTTTGTCCTACCTGGAATATCTTTGGGTGTATGCAGATATGCATATTGCATACTGCAGTAGCTATGGTGAATGGGAAATCTTTATGACCACCACCAGCAATGACCAGTTCATTCAAGGAAAACAAATAAATCCTTAGGCCTACGAGTTGTTTCCCTCTTACCCTGAATCTGAAGGTTGGGTTACAGACTTCTTTACTTTGTATTTCCTAAGGTATTCCTCATCCCTATACTGGCGACCTGATGAATGTGTCCTCTGGCATTTCTTCTTGTGAACTACAAGAACCTTCTGACCTGAAACAATACTGTGTGACTGTGTTTGTGTTGTGCCACACCTGAGCTAATTAGACACACTCCTCAGTTATTCACAGGGGCTTTGATAAATCCCCCAAATCATTAAATGGGCTTTTCTTGCTAAGCATATCTGGCTGGGGAAGCCCAAGTTTTTTCTCCATGTCTAGTGTAAGATTACTCCTGTTGGCTTAGCTCAAGGCAGTGCACTTGATTTGTTACCTAACTAATTCCATCTGAATATTGTAGCAAAAAGTTGAACACTTAAATCTTGTTTTGAGATCTTATTGTACATGTTAGACATATGGCTGTTAAAATTCAGAGTCCCTAGACCTTATAGAGACAACAGAGCTTTAAAGAATATGACTTTTTGTCTACTGGAGTATAAGTTTCCCCTCTACAAAATGAAATATTTCTTTTTCCTGTCTCATTGAGGTGGGTATTAAAGTCATCTCTTAATGAATGAAATCTTGGCTCTGTTAAAATCAGTGTAAAAACTCACATTCAGTCCAATATAGCCAGATTTTGTATGATGTATAGAATGCCCTTATTGCTCCTCTGTGTGAACTGTGACAAACCTCAAGCGTTCTGCATGTGCTGTAAAATATAACCTCATGCATTCATCCAACTGCCTCTGTGTCACTTACTTTTGTCCCCTTTCCTCCCCACATACAGATATTTAATGTGTCTATAATTTTCTTGATGATTTTCATTCCTTCTTTTAATATTGCAACCATATTTGCTGGCTTTCTGCCTGGTCTCTTGGACTCATCTGACAGTGTGTGCTTTCATTTGTTATTCAGCTAGTTTACTATCCTCTATGACTTTGTTTCATATCCCTTCTTATATTCTTTAAAACTTCACCTTTGACTTCTGTCTTCCTTTGGCAAAACTAAAAACCAAAAACTTCTTGGATTAATGTGGTTTGCATTTCCAGCTGTAGTGCGTCTCATTTGAAAGTTTTTCTTTGCATTTGCAATATCTTTATCTGCTCTGAGCATAATAGAGTTTCAATTTATATACTACTTTTAACATCAAGCAGGCAGTTCAAAGTCCTTTATAAAATGGGGAAAGAGGAAGATAAACCTGAATAGTCGAAGCAAATAGAAAAGTTTTCAGGCTAGATTTAAATTGAGATAGCATAAGGACATTCTATATATTATCATGTCTTTCCTTACTCTCAGTGCTTCCTGCTTGCTTATTTTCTATTAAACATTATACTAAGTGATCTTTCTATTATTTTACATCTTTTATGTTGCTAATTGCTGTACAAAGTTAAGGGAAGTGTGTTGGGTTTTTTTGTTTGTTTGTTTGTTTTGGGTTTTTGTTTTTGTTTGGTTTGGGGTTTTGGGGTTTTTGGTTTTGTTTTTTTGGGTTTTTTGGTTTGGTTTGGTTTGGTTTGGTTTTTTTCCCCCTATAGGCTTTCACACATATGTTTTTTAAACTTCTGTTACAGCTTTACTGTTATTTTTACACATGGGCCTAAATGAATCTTCATCAAATGGTTGCCTGGATGCTCCACTTTAGCATCACATGTAAGTCTCTCGGGCAGCTTCATTCTCTGGCAGAAATTCAGGTATTTTTCACTCTCAGGAATGCTAGTTTACCACAAATTGTACATCATTTCTTGAAAGTGATTTGCCTATAATAGACAGTTCCTGAAGAATTAGAAGAGACCTTTCTTTTTTTTTTTTTTTAACTGAGGTTATCTAAAACAACTGGGATTTGCAGTTCTGGCTTGAAGCTACTAGAATAATGCAAACTCAACCTATTTGTCTAATATCATGATGAGTGGCATTATTAAGGCTTGACATAAGACAGAGGGTTGTAGAAAACACTTTGATTCTATAACACAGAGACTTTCATAGGCATGCTGTGACATAGCAAGACTTTTTCCTCTTGTGATTATCTCTAATGTAACATTTGTACTGAAACTCTCAGTGTCTAATTTCCCATAGTATTACATCATCCTATTATAAGGAATCCTCCTTACTGTCATTCCTAGAATCAGGATTATGCAGAAAGGCTAATGAATACTCAAGGATTAATCATTACCACAGTGAAGAATTGAGCTTTGGGAGAGCAAGAAGTATGAAAACATCCTCCATTTATCATTCCAGAGGGATTCATGAGGCAATTCTTACCCAGAATAAAGTGCAAAGGAAAAAACCCAAACAAAACATATGGTAATAACATAAGTTTATTTTTACATATTTCTGTTTTAAAAATTAACCTCCAAGTTCCCAGTTTCTAGTTTGCCATTGATACAACACTAGTTTGACATTGATAAAACAGCTCTATGCTGTGCTTCATCCTGTCTTTATGAACTTGTTGCCTTCTAATCCAAAGATCATCATAGTGAAACAATGAAACTAAACCAGGAAAATAAAAGGTAAAATAAATAGGCAAAAAAAAAGATATTTAAACTATAGCACAAAGACTGTTTCTTTTACAGGAAGCATCACCCATCTCCCCAACACCTATTCAGAGATGTCTGCTTGTTCCAGATTTGCAGTTTGACATTCAGAGAAAGAGTTTACCCGTTGCTTTAATGCAAACTTTTGAGGTATAAAATGGAAAATATTTGCTTTAACATACATCATAGAATTAGTTTTACTGCTTGGTTCCCATTGTCTGTGAACAGTTACTGCAATCCCCCCACTTTGCAATGAATGGAAAGAATTATTAGATTATATTTCTCTCAAAATCATTCCTGAAAAATTCTGTGATTACCTATCTTTTCTCAATGTATCATTAGAACTCAAAGTACAGGGCAGAAATACAGATGGAAATTAGATACAGTGAGAGACACTTGTTGAATCACTGATCTTCTTGTTAGTAGTATTGATCAACACACATTTCCATGAGGTCTCTAAGCCGTGGCTTCACCCACTTCTTTTTAGCAGTCATCTGACTATGGCATGCTGCATGACAAGCTATTTTACATGGAGTACTTCATGGTTTTTGACTCTGTTTCCGGCCTAAAGCAGCTTCTTCTGGCATAATACTTACCGTTCTTTCCAATCAAGTAATATTGATTTCAAGCTTTTTAAGTGCTGTCACTGTACAATTCTCTCCTCTGCTGAGTGTGGTCTGATTCTTTCTTTAAAGAGGCTGGCTCATTCCACTATTCATCAAAGGAACTGTTCTTATCAGCTCTTCTTTTCCTCCTGATAGAGTTGACTCAGGCTCCTTTTCCCACTGCAGCACTACTGGCCTACTTTGTTATGCTCTGATGGAGCCATCCTACCCTACTTGGCTGCAGTTGGCCTGTTCCACTCAGCTCAGATTAAGCTCTCTAACTCTGCTCTTTTTTTGCTCTGATACGGTCATTCTCCTGTAATCCTCTGTGTTTTTCTGCAGTCAGTCTGCTCATCATTTGTAGAAATCTCTCCTGATAATCAGATTGTCTCCATATGGAATTTAATCCAGGTATTTGCTAATGACCACTAAGACTGGTAGCTGCTTTTTCCTGGCATATTTTTGACAGAAAGCTGTACTGTCTAACTGTCATATGTTCTGCAAAAAATGTACAATTCCATGTTAATGTAAAGTGATCTATGTAAGAGCATATAAGTACAAAGCTATGAACAGTCCTTGTACATATCTTGGGAGCCAGACAGAAATGGATCCATGTAAATTCTAGTTAAAGGCTTATTATTACAGAAGCACATATTACAGAGGCATAAAGGAATCCCTCTGGTGTCACTAAAAACCACCTGACTAAATCCTTCACAGAGTGTACCAATAACAGTTCACACACCCTGGGACCTGTGCAAAAAACTTCACCAAATGTGCATAAACCTAGGTTAAGAGTATGTCAAATCCCACAGTGTTCACAAGTTGCTAATTATGTGTTCCCTGATTTGTATGAAATATAAAAGAATTTTGTCTACTTTTGTGTGTTACTATTCATGTGTTCTAGCCTCAACTGCTCTAGCCATTTCTGAAAAACAATTTATTACCTTACTCCCTGTTTGATGTAGTCACGGCTCAAAATGTGGCAGGTGNCAAATGAGAGGGTATAATTAATTAATGAAAGTCCTTTTTGAATATGTTGGCCCACATTAATCTGTCTTTTTCTATGTGTTCATGCCATTCTATTTCTTAATTCACCTCTTCTGCATTATTAAAAAGGATAAATTCATTACTGTGAACATTTATTTTGACTGAAGCATCACCAATTTCATCCAACATGTTTGTATGAATCAGAGCATGATAAAAAATATTTGACTTCATAAATCTTTTACTTCTGAATGACTGATGAAACAAGAAAGGGTCTATAAAGCCATGAATACCTTCCCAGTAAATGATGCAAAAAATTATATAAAAAGTAAATTATAATTTTTAGATCAGTGAAAAAAATTGTAAATCTGTCTCCTTTATGAAGTCTCTTGTATGAAATATGGGATGGCTTAGGCTATAAAATTTATACTTACCAGCAGGAGACTCAATCAACAGCTTTAAACAAGGTATTTACAGAGACAGCAGAAGCCAATGTTATATAGATAAACAACCCAGAAATTGTATTTATTTATATTTTTATTATCTTGCTCATTTCTACTTAAACTATTATCACATTAAACATAGTTAATTACTTCTGTTGGAAACGAAAATATTTAGTTCCAGCAACTTTTCTCAACAGACTTGCAGGACCCTGTTTAGAATTTGTGTATATGGTGTGTTGCACATATTAAAACCATAAACACCATGTCAGGTGCCCTAAGGAATAATAAAATATTAATTTGATGGCAAAAATTAAGTGGCTTAAAGAAAGATGCTGTTGTTTATCCCATGAGTGGCTTTTAAGACATCGATGTCTGGCTTGATTGTGTCTATTCTTAGCCAAATTAACCACACGTAATGAGACCTAAGTAACTATCTGACTTCAATCAAGCAGTTCACTTGTGGAAAACCACCAATCTTCTGTCTGTCAGGTCCTCAGCATGAGAAAGGACATTTCCTCTTTCTGGAGTCTTCTGATTTTGATAACACAGTAACAAAGCCTTGTTTCATCCCACTCTACACATAAAGAAATGCATGGGAAGAAGCACACAGAAAGTGTGCATCTTATGTGTGGTATCCTAATTCACTTAGAGAACAGAAATACCTAACTGACCATGAATAGGGAAACAAATAAATTAATTATATGCTTACTAAAATAAATGAATGGTTCTGATGTTCTGTTGCTTCAAGAGAGTTAATTTAATTTACAACACCTAAGATTCCAGCCTGTATGTTAGAAGTGGTGTATATATATATATATATATATATATATATATATATATATATATATATATATCATCAGAGGTAAATAAGACATCTCTGGATGTAGTTTTCTTTCAGTGGCTGCCAAAACCAGTGATAGTATTACAGTGAAAATACCAATTTGCACAAGGAATACTGCATTAAAAACTGGTTTGCAGTTAGCAAAAGGCTACTTCTATTAAAATTTAAAAGTAATATAAAACATGATAATAATCAAATTATTTTAGTATGGAAAAAAGAAAGAAACAATACTTCTAGATCTGTTTTTTAAGTGCTTATGTGGTGTAATGGCAATTTATCAATTTGCTCCTTTGATTAATATAATTCAGAGTACATTACAGAAAACACAAACTCTGAAAAGGAAATTTTTCAAAACCATCTTTTGAATATATAAGGTCCCTGACCATACCCTATCTTCTTCCTCCTTCTATTGACATGTTCTTCAAAGCAGAGCAAAATGCTGCATACATCCTAAGGAAGCACCAGAAAGTCTAAAGATTTTAGGCAACATAATGTGAAAGCACTGGCAAAAGGGCAGAAGGTGGGAGCAGAGCCAGTAGAGCACGGAGGCGTTGGCAGCACAGATGTAGCAGAAAAAGGTCCGTTTCACAGTTCGGAGAGGTAAAAAGAGCAGGAGACACTGAACTTAACTCAAGACTGTCATTCTTTTGAGATGTTCCAGTGAAATCATTCTTCTTATCCCTTGAAGTTAATGGTCAGAAGGACAAAATGAAACTGTGACCCATGGTCCATGAGGAAAATAAAAGGAAAAAGAGAGAATGGAGTTCTGCATCGTTTAAGCCCCAGGACTCTTTCAAGGACAGAACAGCTGGATATACTTTTTGCTGACTCATGTCATTGGTATGTATGTCTGAGCTGACTTGATCGTTCTCGCAATTAGTATCAGAATTATTTTTAGAGAGACAGTTGACCTCTGAATGCAGATGTGCTAAGTATGGTTGGTTATGCATACGTGTCAACTGTTTCAACAGAAATGAGGAGAAAAGTAGACAGACTTGGATGTTTTGTTTGGCTTTTATGTTTTAGACTCTTTGCTTTGCTGTTCTGTGTCTGGTATTCGCTTTGTCGCATAATTATAGTAGGTCTCATTCGGTTTAGAAAATCAGGTTTATTTTCTTTTTCAGAAAAGAGATGACAAGTGCTATTTTTTTAATCTTTCCAAGCAGTTTCAATATTAAGCATTCCTATCACGTATCAGTTCAGGGAGGGAGGCTACAGCTTTGAGTTACTACATCTGGAGTTTTGTCCACTCACAGGTAGACGTGACTGCCAACAGCAAAAGAGGGAGAAGAGTCTGGAATCAGATCGCAGTTAAGGTTATCAATGGTGTCAGGCTTGAGGGAGGCATTCGGCAGTCTGTGTGCTGTGCAAACCACCAAACGCCTGCATCTGACAGCTTTTCAAAATAGCTATGCTTGGCACCACTTCTTTGGGCACAATATGTCCTGGATAATTTATTTAGTTTATATATTCAGCTGTGTACTAATTAACTCTTTGTCTTTTGGAGTTCTGATTTCCTGTTTAACATATTTAACATTGTGTCTTTTAAGTCCAAGGGGAAAAATTCTTCTGGCATTTACCTGGAATGAATTCAGATGGTTTCAGTGGACTTCTACTGCCTTTAGAGAGTAGAATTTGATCCTCTCAGTGGAATTAGCAAACATTTATAATTACCTCCATTAAAAAAAAAGAAAAAAGTGCAAACATATTTTACTTTACTTTCTCACCATTTGCTTTTTATGTGTCACAGGACACTTAGCAGAAGACAGCACAAAGCTTTTCAAGGAGACTCCCTCAAGCCAGTGATGTCAACCATGAGACATAACCTGGAGTTTGAATTGGGCCCCCATTAATACTGCTCAAGGGACAGTGATTGTCCAGATTTTAATTCTGAACTTTTAATCTGGAGCGGTGGAATTCACTATAGTTGGTTCTGAGAGAAGGGTCAATGTGCAGGAAATGAGAGCTGAGGCTTGCGCTGTTTTGCAGGCCCTGTGTTTATTGAATTAGTAGCTAATGTTTATAGGAATTTTCACTTTAAGGATGTATAAAACCCTGTCACTATTAGAAGCCTGTGTTTAAAAGCAATTTGTAGCAAGTTAGATAGAGAAAGAAGCACACAGGATATTAAAATGCAAGCTTAGAAAGACACAAGATAAGTTACTTAGGCATTCCAAAGAAAGCAACCAGTATCTGTGAAACTTACTCTGCATGTATTTAAGTTGTATATTTCTCCTATTTTTTTTTCTTATGCATTTTTAATGATGGCTACAAAATCTTTTTTCCTAATATTTTTGAAGAGATAGATGACAACCTACACTGCGTGTAAGAGAGTGTTTGTAGTGAGTGAATGTGTGCTTGTGTGTGCACTTGCCTTTTTGTACTACTTCATTTAAACAATCACACCGCAAAATACATAAGGTTGAGAAATGCTGAAAGCTTTGGGATGTTTTAGGATCTTTAAATGCAGCTGGCAGCTACCTGGGTTTTGTAGCAAAAGGCATTGGACTTTGTTCTTAATTTAGATTAAACTAATTAGTTTCATTTGCGTTCCTTTTATGATCCATGATACACTGTATAGCAAACATTTAAAAAAATCTTAGCTGGAAAGGCATTCTATCAAGTTCATTATTTCCAGATTATTTCTACCTTTATATTAGATCAAATAGGAAATATCAGACGTGATTAACACGTATGTCAGCCTGTACAACAAGGTATTTTGTTGAAACGTATATTAGAGCCCTCTCTGCTTAGTGTTATACTGAAGTTTCCTGGATCACATGTGGACATTTTGTCTTATAAAAATATTTTCAATTTAGAAAGACACAAGAAATTAAACCTGAATGTCTTGAAATTAACTTTTAAGTGAGTTACTTTGATTCTTAAATTTGTTAGTCTAAACAGAACAGTTTGAACGAAAACTTCAAATCTGAGTGCTGTAACATTGTCAGAAATGTATTCCAGGTATTTTTGGAAAGGTAATTTTGACAAAATTAGAACTGACCTTGTACTGTGCTAACAGACCTGACTGTTCCAGGGGAATATGATTCCAGCTAAATTTCTCTGACCAGGGCTACTAATAATTAATGAAAGTTTTTGAAGTTCCCTTCACAGAAGTGTGTGAACTAGTGGGAAATTAGAAGCCAGAAAAAGAAATAAAGTACAGACATTTCATCATTCAACATGCAGAACAAGGAATTTGATGCTGTTTGTTGGCTGACAAACTCAGTTCTCAGATTTTCAAAAAATCTGAACTTTGTGGCAGGATTAAGCTGATATGCCTGACTGTGGAGTGATGAGCTTTGACTGATGCGGAACAAGTTTGAATGGTGTTCCCATGCAGCAGAGGAAGAATTGTTAAAAAGTTCCCTTGTCTTAGAGAATGGAGAAGAGAGAGAGGGCAGTGGAGGAGAAGAAACCACATAGACATAACATATGTTACACATTTAAAAGAAAAATTGCTTACTGAAGTGTATGAAAGAACCATTAGGGTTGTTTTTTAAATTTAGAATTCACTCATGTGGGGTGAAGCGATATTGCAGCAGCGAAGCGCTAGAGTGGAGGTCAGGCCTTTGCTGTCACTGTTGCTAAATGCTTGGTAGCTCCAACTGCATGAGAGACTGCTAAGGAGACCAAAGGCAGAAGCTTCACACCGACCCAGCAGTCTGGCTTGTAAGCAAAAACATTTCCCAGAAATTTACAGTCTGGCACTTCCTACTTGTGTGTACCAGCCTGCTCAGTATCCAGGCTCCCTGCAAGCTACTTTTCACTTTGGGATTCACAGGAAGCATATTGAAAGCAATGGAAAATTTCTCATTGATCCTAGGGGCCTTCCAGACAGACCTTCTGTGAGTGCAAATGCTCCAGACACCAAGTTATAGATGTCAATGTGAGTTTGTCATACACTGAGGTTGTTACAGAATTGTGTATAAACAGTGTTTTAAAGTGTGGAGCAGTAACCATTTACTAAGTGAGATGAAATGGGGACCTATAAGTCACAGCAACATATTTTAGTAATTTGTTTATTCAAAACAAACAAAATGCTATGAGTTTTAGCAATTACCATCAATTTACTAGCAATTATTAGAAATTTTTTACATATTGGTTTGAGGGATTCACTCTATTCTATTTATTTACTTGTTCTCTGTTTCTATTTTATACCTCTGGAATAATTGGCACAGACACAGATGGCAGAGAACAAAAATGCATATTGACCGTAACTACTCTTAGAAGCAGCAGTGAGGAGTGACACACCACCTGAAGACAAGATCTTGGAGCAGTTAGGAGTCAGGTGGTGATCCATGAGGAGAGTTAGGGGATGAACTGGGTTATTTGTGGGTCTCTTGGTATCCTAGAAAAAGAAATCTAACTGAGTATGATGTCCAAGTTACTAATATTTTACTTTTTTTAAAAAAAAAAAAAAGAAATAATTTTACTTTTCCAAATATGAATATCAAGGAAAAAACCCAACAAACAAATCATGAATATATGGTTATCAAAGGTTTCCAGTATCCCCAGGGTTGTGTGTATAACAGGGAGCCTGCCCCATGTAACAGACACCTCAAGCATTCTTGTACTGCTACCAGCCTAAAGCAAACACAAGCCTAAAGCAGAGCCATGTGTATACATAAAAGTCTAAACAGATTAGCTTACTCAGAGACAGTGAACCGAACAACAAACAAGCAGAAATTAGGATAAAAGAGATCAATACATAGCAACACAAGGGGAAAAGTTAGCATCTAAATCTCAAATTGCTGACAAGTAGCAGATTCATGGCTCTTTCAACAGAGAAATTGCTGGTTCAGCACCTGCAATACGAGTGTAGGCAAGAATGGCATTTACACTTCTGCGGCTCACACAGCCGTCCTATGAGAATGGATTATTGCATTCTGATGAAAACAAACATGAGCCAAGCTCCGGGATTGTGTTGTGCTGCTAACTGCTTTTCAAAGAAAATTTAGACTATGAAGATTGCAAATAATACAGGTCCCACATCACAGTGACAAACCCAGTATACAAACAGTAAACTGGTGGTGTGTTTAGATAGTCCTGATCAACCACACTAGACTCCTGCTATCATGTTTTCAAAAAGAATTTTCTGAAGGATAATAGAAATGTGTGTACATGAGAGAGAATCAAACCTACCAGCACTTTTTAAGTAACAAATTCCTCTTGAGCCTTAAAAAAAAAAAATAAATAAATTACCATGTTCCGTATTGCAGCGGTTTTCCTCAGTGGTTCTAGTGGCATTAACTTCTGAAACTTCTGAAATTTTCCAGCCAGATACCAAACATACCTGAGGTCTCTTATTATGGACTTGATTACCTTTGCCTGATTGACATGGTAACCATGGCATCTTTGCTGTGATGAGAAATTCAAATTAAAAAGAAAAAAAAAAAGGGAAAAGTAATTCCATTTTACAACTGTACAGATTCACACAATGTGATAATAAAGAGGATACGTGATGAAACTTGACAGGACATTGAACTTACTGCACAAGTGTGGACAGCTGAAAAGGCAAGAAATAATACAGATGTCACTGGACTATTTCACCTTAACAACATGTAAAAAAAGCACTGTTGTTAATTGGTCCAACTCTTCAACTGCATAATCCCAGAGTATTAATGCTAAATGTGAAAACTGTAAACCTCCAGCTTTGCTGGGCATATAAAATATATGACTGTACAGCAGTCTGTTTTGGACAAGAAATTATTTCCATGTTTGAAATCACACATACATAATAAATACATACCACTTTACATTTTTTTCCTGTGTGCCTTAATATTGGTCTTTATTGTCTGCACTACTCAATTTCTACTAAAATGGCAATTAATTTTAGTGGTACACAAAAGGCACAGAATAGACAGGGAAATTAGGTGAGAAATACCTTAGCAGTAAGTGCTTTTCTTGCGTTTTCCACACACATTCTATTATAGAAAAAATATTAAATTTGAAACAGCTCTTAAAAAAGAAAAACCTAAACAGTTCTTAGGTATACAATCTTAAAGAGTAACTTATCTTTGAAGAATTGCATTTTCATTCTGTCAATGCTTGCTTCAATCTCACCATTTACAGGAATAATGTATTTTTCAGTAATACCTAGCCATGAGCTTCACTGATACCGAGTGTACAAACAGTCTGGCCCAAGAATGATAGTGAGATGCTCTTTAATATAATGTCAGTGTGCTAGTCACAGCTATTTATCCTTAAAATTAATCAGCTTATATTATTTTTATACAAAGATTTTTTCACACTTTTGCACAATGTTTACAAAATCCATATTTGACTTTAAATTTAGGTTCTGAATTAAAATATGAATATAACAAGGTGCTTAAAAAGCACTTTGGTGTCAATCACTCACTTTTTCTCCAACAATTACAACATTATAGAATGGGTGACAGTATCTTCTGTATAATGTAGCCCAACCTAAAGGATTTTTTTTTTTGGTTCCTTGCATTTCATATTTTTCTATGCACTTCTTCATGACTAATTGGGGTAACATCTTTTGGATATTATTCACTGTTAGCTTTCTCCCTTGAATAACACACAGCAGGAGAAATTGAGGAGAAGCAATCACTGTCCAAAGAAAGGTGGAAAGAGGAGTCTGAATGAAAAATAGATAGATACGAATCACACATGCCAGATGCTGAAGTAAAGCGTGTTTATCCGTAATAAGTTGGTGAAGTTGCGGAGAAGAGTTTATCTGTGCGAATATAGGATTCTTGTAGCATTGCCAAGGTCAGTGATAACGGATGGTGATCTGCTCAGTAAATGCTGGTTGTGCAAGTTAAAGTTGCCTAGGGACTGTTTTAACCTATGCACCCAATTTTTTTTCCAAGCCTACAAATCATTTCAGAAATGAAAACACACGTAACATGCCTATATGGGCCATGTGTTCTTTGTTTCTTACTTTCTAAAGTAAGCTCTTGTTTCCATCTATTTTATATTTTCTTTCTGCCCTCGGTTCTTAAAGATGGATGTGTAATTGCAGTTTGAATGACAGATTGGGGTAGTGCCTTTCATTCACATCGCACAAACCGTCAGGATCCTCAGGGTGTGTGAGAGTAGGGGCAGGATAGAGCGCTTAGCTTTTAATGGATGGTTAAGAAGTAATGAAAGGAGAATCAGCTTATCTCGGGGTGCCCTGTGGGCTACATTGTTTTCAAATAGCTTTTAGCTAGGACTTCTTTTTCTGAGGTTATATATTGTTCGAGTGATTACCTCAGGAAACAGGAGTGTTTCACATACACCCCTTAGATACCACAGCTGTGGCCACTACTTGTGTTAAAACCAGTTTGCATTCCACTGATAATGCCAAAACACACAACTGAGCTCTGTTATGGTAAAAAGCATCATATTCAATCTTTCAGCAAAAAAGGTGGTTCAGATTGACCCACCAATGCAATTCACGTGTCTGGCTTCCAGATAAACTGGCCAAGATGATAGCAGATATGGGGATTTGCAGTGTGCCTGAGGACTTGCAGTGCACCCTGAGGAGGTTATCCACTGCTCCATTAAGGACATCAACCGTCCATGACGTTTTAGATTTCTAGACTTGCATAAAATGGTTTCTTTTTTTGCACTCAAAGGATCATTTCAGTTATATTTATGCAACAGCCACCATGAAATTATTTTACTGGACAAACTGATCTGTGGCAATCTGAAATTATCCCGCTATTAAACTGAATACTAACTTGAACTTAAAAGCATTTCTGGTCTAAGAATACGGTGTGTTGAGTTAAAAGGGTGATGTTAGGAAAGATCATTCCCATAAAGGGCAACTTTTACAGATGAATCAGTTTTGTAGCAGACCCATAACTGTTATAGCCAACAGAAAATCTGACATAAAACTATGGACCTTTATCCTGTGGTTTCTGGGAAGGAGATCACACTTACCCTTGCCTCCTCTGAGTGGACAGAATGGTCACATTCTGAACATTATAAACCTTTGAGATTTGTAGGAAGTTTCTGAGCTAATTCTGTAGAGTTTTCAAGGAGTGAAGGGAGACAGGGTGTCCCCATTTCATCTGCCTCTCACCTTCTTCAGGAAGTCAGAGCCTTAGAGCGCAGAGACAGTTGCTTTTTAGAGGTGGGATATGTTGAATGTATATCCCTGTGCCCTTAAGAGAGTGTCTGCACATGGAAATCTTAACCATATGGGACCTTTGATACAGCGTGTACAGTAATGTTTACCAAGAGCTTGTTTTCTCCTGAGCATATGGATTCCCCAGAATAGTAATGAAAAAAATTGTCTAAATAAAATAAAAAATAGAACTATCAAAGTGCTTATTCAAGGCAAAATCAAACAACTTTGAAATTATTATTTTCTGTTTTCACATTCCATTCTTCTAGTATTATATCAATATTCATATTGCTTATTTTCTTGTCCAGCCTAAAATTTGACTTCCAAAGTCCCAGGGAATTCAAGGAAAGGATGTGATCTACAATTCACATCAAGAGACAATCTCTTATTCTAGTCCCATCTCTTATAATGACCACCCTCCTTAAAATTGAAAAGCTAAAAATAGGGAAACTAATAACATCTTCTGAACCAGGTATCTCCATTTTCCTAGGCTATAATGGTCCAGCTTCCACTGCAGTCAACCAAAGGAATCCTATTTTTGGGTCATGTCCCAACCACATTTGATTGTAATATTTAGATAAATATATGAGCTCAATAAAACTGCTGTGCTTTTTGTGGTTTGCCCAAATTAGCTGACATTTTATGCAAAATATTTTGGATAGCCAAGGACTTAACCTCCTTCTGTCAGTCAGCATTTTCTTGCCACAAATTTAATAACACCTTTTGCAAACTTGTATTAACAAAATCATTCCTTTAACTCGCTGAAAGTTGTATTCTGTGGTTGATTTTTACTGAGTACATTCACAAAGTTTATCAAGACAGGGATCTTGAAGTTTCAACATGTCTTTTCAGTTTTATTTTTATCCCTGAAATCAGTGTTTAACTGCAGGAAATTAAACTTTGAGTATCAAAAATATTTACTGTTCATATGCCAGCGATTGTTTTGCAGCAAAGACTGGGGAAATCTGGAGGAATAAACAAGCTGAGAAATAAACTAGCGATGTTAGGAGTTTATTACACATATGTCTCTTCACNGCACACATAAATATGTGATATGTGCATGTAAGTATAATGTTCTAGTTTTCTGTGTCTTGGGAAATACTGCAGGTAGTTTACACGAGTAACTGAAAGAGTGTTTATACATATCTACAAACACATATACACACACTGTCCATGCAGCTTTTCAAATGCCTCCTCCTTTCCTTGAAGCTTTACAAGAAGGTACGTAATTTTTAAATGATATTTCATTAAAAATATGCTTCCTTGGAAAGCAGTCAAAAATAAAGCCATGTTTCTGCTTGGCAGCAAAAGCAGTACAGCAGGTAGTGGTGCTGCAGCTAAAGAGCATCACAATCTGCTTTACTACAGCTGCTGGTACTAGTCACAGACACTTCCCAGGATAAATCACTGGGACTCCTTCCTTGACTTTTGATTTCCCATTTTTTTCTTCTCTCTCTTACATGAAAGTTTTCAGGCTATCTTCCTTTTCCGAGTGGATAAAAAGGGAGCAGTGGGAAATATAATTAGGTTATTAGGAAGACAATCCTTGATTGAACTAGCATTCTTGTTTTTGCTTAGAAACTTGTTTTCCTAGTCTGGTACTGCAGTTAAAGAGAAGGACATCTCATTAAAACAAAGTTTGGGTGACTGTTATTTGTCAGAAATAAGACAACAAAACAACTGACCTTCAGTGTCTATTCGGGTCAGTAGATGAACACCACAGTCTTGTTTTTGAAAAGCAATCCATTTTGCTGTTCAAATAAGATTTACCAGGGCTCCAGTTTTTCAGAATACATTTCCCATGATTAAGACCAACTGAAAGCAGTCAGCAGAGGGTTTTTAAAGATGTATTTTAGGCAGCGTAGCAACAGTACATTCTGATGTCTCTTATGTTAGCATTTCTGAACAGGTATGAGAGTTCTACTTTAATTATTTATTCTTCTCAAAAATCTAGCCTCTCTTTTTATTAAATATTAAAATGCATGAAATTTTTGAAAGGCACTGTTTTCATTGATAACGGTGGTTCTCTGAATTACTTTTAACTAACTTACTAATTGAAAGCTGAGTTTGAGAAAGGTGAGTTAAGTATCTTCTGGGAATGGGATTGTAACTGTTTTTCAAGGTTACTCTCTCTTCATTAAAAACTTTGTAAAATAATAATGAAGAGGAAACCGTCTCATTAAGGAAAGAATAAGATCACTCGTCTATTTTACTGCTCTTCTCATCTAACTTTATATCAGTAGGAGTATAGCAGCGCCTTGCATTTCTTAAGAATTCTTTGCCCCATATTCACTGTAAACAGAGAAGAGCCATAATTATACTTCATTTGATCCATATCAAAGCTACTGATCCATGTATCAATTTACATAAAGCACATAAAACATTTTTGCTTTTCACCCTTACTTCACCACTTTCTAACGAAAGTTTTCCTTTGCAGACTTCATTTGAATATAAAAATCTCCCGGTGAAATTTGCGATGTTAAACAAACCATACCAGTCATTCAACTTTTTAATTAAGGATTCAGTGTTCCATCCCTTTTCAGACATTAAAATTCAGGTGCAGTCATTAATCTTTCTAAATGAATTCACCTGTGGCTAATACTGATGTATTTTCTATGAGGCTTGTCATGGACTGCATACTGCATGCATAACCACTCTACAGTTAATTACACAAGGGATTATCGTTAGTGTCATAAAGATAAAGCCTTGCTAGAAGCATTACAGACATTTTTTGAGAAATGACTTATTTAATTTTTGTTAACAGCTACCTAAGTATTTAAGAACAATAAAAGTTTGTTTATATCACAGAAGAGCGAATGGCAAAGTTCAGAGAACTCTCAAAATGAGAAATCATATCCAGAGCAGCTGACCACCTCTTTCTTGTCTTCCCTGTGTCTTTCTTGTCTTCCCACCTACTCCACTAAGCAGCAAGAGAGAAAATAATGCAAAGACTGCACTCCTTTTAAGGTTTATATGTTAGAGTTCTATGTCAAGTATTTCTCCCTTAAAAAGATGAATAGCACGGCTTATGAGAACTGTAATTTATAGCTCTACACACCAGTCTGCCTAAGAAGAAAAAAGTTCAAAGGTTATTATGGAACAAGGCAATCTCTGAAGAGCAAGTAGTGTATTTTACAGGACAGTTCATGAAAATGTTAATGGTGCAGTGTTCCAGAACAAAAAAAACCCAGAAACCAAAACCCAGAAAAACAAACAAACAAAGATCAGCATATAAACCTTAGAGTTAATGGTATTCTAAGATTTGAATTTATTAATCAGATATTATAAATTAGAAATGCAATTCTGTCTAAAACTGTTGTGTCTTCTAGCAGACAACAAAGTGCTGGTAAAAGACTTGCAGTATTCAGCAAGTCTGGAAAGCACTTCCTATCAGTTGAGCTCATAGGCACCACTCCTGTTATAACGTGAGCAGGCTTGTCTTAGCCATCCAGAGAGATCTAATCAACACAGAGCAAACATGAAATAAACATATGTATTTAAAAACAAGAACAACTTTGTTTAAAACATAATACAGTAGAGAAAAAGATTTGATTTTCAAGCCCATTGCATCTGTTTTAAATTAACTTCAGTTGATTTACTTCTGATTTACACTATTAGAACACAATCCTCAAGATGTTCTTAAATTATTAAAGAATTTGAAATTATATACATCAGTTTAAAACAGAATTAGAAAAAGAATAACATCATGAAAGTCTCAAACCAGACAAAATCTTGACAAAACCATGTTAAACATATTAACTAATGAAATAAAAATTAAGATTTCATTTTTATTTCCTAGTAAATATTTGGTGGAGAAGAGATGGAAGGGAGACACTAAAACTATGTTATTTTTCTGATTCAAATATTAAATATGTTCTACTCAAGAATGAGCCATTTCTAGTCTGAATGGCATTGTCATACAAAATAAATAAAAAGAACCAATCAGAAGCCCAATGTGATTTACTGTGTGAGATTCAGAGTGATTGGGTTTTTTTGTTTTGTTTTGTTTTGTTTTTCTTAATTTTCTGTAGTTTTGAACACCTGAAAGCTGAGGGGCAGTGGAACAGAACCACCCACTTCAAACCTTTTTTTCACACTTTGCTTTCCTGTCTGTCAAATCCTTTGGGGCTTGCTTCTATAAACAATTGCAGATAATTAGATTTATGCATGTAATTTGATTTAAATTGATTTTAGCGGTTATCCAGTGATGTTGCAGAAGCCGCCAAGCCAGTCAGTGGACGCATGCTCCAGAAACTTCAAAAATGTCCTGAAACAACTACCCATCTTTTTCTGCACATAGGTCTGTAGGTGCCATAAAAAAACCCCTCAGTAAATTAAGGCACTTTATTTATATAAGAAACTTACATTTAATTAAATGTGGAGTTTTCCTCATGCACTCCTCCCTTATCTATCTACTCGATTCTATTTTTCATTGTTATACTATCAAAATGACATGGACAATGCTCAGATAATGGCAGCAAATCTGCTTTGAATTCACCAAATCTTTGGATTTGGGGGTAAGATTCTAAGCTGGAATAGATATATGGAAAGGGGCTGTGTGATGTGTTAGGGCAAAGAGGGTGCAGGTCTTGCTAGGGTAGAAGAGCTGCTAGTGAATGTTAAAATTAATTTGGAAAGTAGCCTATTTTCTTGTCCAAGGTCAATGTTACCCACCCAAACATACCAATGTACTGCTGTTTCTATGTTGCCAGTGGAATAGCTCCCTGTTATACAAAACCAAAAACAAGAAATAAAAAAATAGATGTCTCCAGGTAGCCTTTTACCAGAAATACTGTGCATATGATATTTTCATTCCAAATGAATGGAATTCACCATTACAGGAAAGTAGAGACTTTCTCAAAAAATTTGTTTTACAGTTTTTTTTGTGTTTCCTTTTTTTTCCCATTTCTTTTCTGCCCACAGTTTCATTTATTATGGCAAGATTTCTTCTCAATCTTGAGTTTTTACAGAAAGCCAATTACCTCATCAATGTTCTTTGCCTCTAGAAATTTTAATTCAGCCCAAGTTCAAAGAAATTATTTTTTGTTCAGTGATAAGTCCAAAGACCAATTCCAACAATACAGGATGCATTGGTCTTTGCTTTTGATTTAATATGGTAAGAATCATCACCAAAATATAGTGAAGCCAAAAACTCTCAGAACAAGGAAACCCTCAATCTATGATTTTTACTTTGTTTTCTCTCTGTTTTCTTGGTTTAGGGGAAAAACAAATAAACAATCAATGTTTCAGTAAAAACTAAAGAAACTTCAGGCATTTTTAATGTTTTACCTTTTTTCTTTTGTTCTGGGGCAAGGCATCCAGAACAACAGCATTCTATAAATTGCCCTTGGGAGAAAAAACAGTAAGATGTTATATTTTATTATTTGCAAATATTTCAGGCATACCACAGAAAATAAATAGTGCTGTCACTGTCTCTTATTTATTTAATTTTGAGAATGAATTTGGTGCTAATGAGGTTGAGGGGCTGATAGCAAAGTCTAGAGGCAGGCACAGCATGGGCAGGTGCTCTGAAAGCTTCTTCAAACAGCTCTGTCAGCAAGTGCACTTTAATCCTGCTTTGCAATATCCCTGCTTGCCATCAAAGTGCCAGTTCCTGCCAGGTGCGAGTGCCCTCGGCTCTCACCGATGACAACAGCAGAAGAACGGTGAGCTCACTGCTTGGCAGAATCAGGATCAAGGATTCAAACTCTAGTGCAGAGCTGGATATTAAACCAAAAATGTACTTTGTCAAATACAGACATTTGTCCTAAGGACAAAGACATGGGCTCTGAAAAACCTTTCATTAGTGGTACAGCCAGTATTGAGATTCAGATTCTCCAGAGGTCAGCTCACTGCATTTAACAGTTATAATATTTGTTATTCCATAGATACCTAACTGATGTAAAAATTAAATATTAGAACAATTATTAACCGTATCATAACTAACCATATCACATCAGTTGATAAAGCAGAGAAGCCAAAAGATTTATCTGAACATACAAAAGTAATGGAGTTGGATTCTGTTAGAGTGTAAAAATTGAACATTTAAACCAGTGCATGCTTTACACAGGCCAAAAATGACAGGACTCCTGGACTCTGAGGTACACTTACATACATTTGCACTTCCATCTCTGAATATTTTTTGCAAGAAATCATTCACATTTTGTGCTTTGATGAGATACAAATTTTCCTCAAGTTTTCAGGTTTGGCATGAGGCATTAATTTTCTTTTAAATACCTTTTCAGCTTTGGTTGTGGTCTTCTAAACCCCATCTTGTATAGCACTCAGTTTTCCAGGCTCCTACATGTTCAACTTCTGCTCTGCTGTAATTTCACGATTCCGGGATGGAAGGCCCCAAAATCCTTACAGGATGTGCGCAGCCACTGAAGAAAGCTGTACTCTGGGACCTGCAGATAGGGCAGTCTGGATTTCTACAGATTAGTTGATTCGGGATATCCAAGACAACACAAATTCAAACTGAAGGATCTTCTAGGAAATATTTTCTCCTTATGGATTCCCTGACGCCTAATACAGGCTTTGTGTGATCTTTCTGTCTAAGGAGCTGTTATTAGAACCTCTCTTCTACCCATCCTCTTACCAAGACCTAAATCAACTGACTTTTTCCAACTGTTGTGAAAACATGTGTTAGTTTCAATCAAATCTATCAGGAAAGTTTCAAAAAAGACATGTAATATAATTGTACTAAACTAGTTTCACTCAGAAACAAGACCAAAGAGCCACCTGTTTATTTAGGATTTTGCATTACAAGATGTACAAGGCCTTGTGGAACAGCAATAACTTCAGCAAAAAGGAACAAAGCTGGAATTAATTGTGGGAATATAGAAAACCATATACTGCCTTATACTTTTTGTAGCAAATAATGGACAACATGGGTATTTGGAGAAAAAAGTAAAGCATTTGATACAGTAAGGCTTGGCATGCTAGATAGAAGATAAATTACAAATCTCTAAAGACTGTATACAGAATTGTATAAATGATGATATGATACTCGAAGAAGATGGCTTCTTAAAAAAACAGAATAAGGAGCTTAGAGTAACATCCCCAGAGAAGCATAGTTGCACCCTCACTCTAGTGATAATGAGTAGAAATAATGTAGCCTATCTGTCCTCCTATAATGCCCGAGAGCAGATTCATTATATTAACTAGGATTTAATTTCTATTTTGTATAAACATACAGGCATACATTCAAGTCATGTTACTCCACACACGTACTTGTGTGCATTAACACAACCACAATGAAGTTTTCATGTGGACTATGCAAAGACATATGCTTATGTCTTACTGTCTCTTGGCAGAATTTTATTTTATTACAGCTAAGTCGCAAATGTACTGACAAGAGAAAGCCTAACTCCATTATGACGCGCTAAATTACTAGTAAGGTTAATACAACCCTGTGATGCAGATCTTTGACCATTTTTAATAACTAGATTATTATTCCATTACTCTTCCTAAACTCTAGATAAATTCAGTTCCCATAATTCGTTCATATTAAATATAATTTACATAATTAATCTCAGTATAAATTTGCAGATTTCTGAAATACACTTTTTGTGATTCAATAGTACAGCTCTTGTTAAATCGAGAGTATTATGCTTAAACTAGACTGGCAGCACTTTGAAAAGCTTTCCCTTGCATTTTTGGACATATGCTGTGTTTCGGCTCATGACCAAGCTGGTTACTGGTCTGATACAACAGCCATGAAAGGCTTCATTTCTCTTATTTATTGGTTCAGCAACCTGCCTTGTAGAGTATAGTTGCAAGATGTCATATTCTAACAAGTATATAAACAGGGAGTGGAGTCAGAAGCAAATTTCACAAAAGACAAAATCCTTTTTATCATTGGGCTCCAAAGCTAAAAGCCCAGCAGGATCCATCCAGTTTACAAAAGGTCTTCCTCCCTGCATGCAGGGTGTGCTTAAATATACCCACATCATCCTTACCAAATGCCTTTTTCTGGCTGCTCAGTTCATATTTGTCACCAGTACACAGAAATGTGAAGTCCAAAGAAAACATGAGCAGCTTTGCATCACTAATCTTGTTACTGTAATGACTATGAAAGTATTCAACAAAAAAGTATAACATAAGCCAGTCCACACGTACATACTATGCACAGCATGTGCCCCAGTGAGCCATGGATGTTCTCGGGCTCCCTGAAACAACAACAAAACCCAGACATTTTAATGCAACTCCTCACATCCAGCCACAAGTGACAAATACCTCTCCATGCCTAGACGAAGGAGCTGCTGACAGTTCTCTCTACCCTAAAGACACATGAAGCACTTTGATGGGAAAAAAAAGTTCACCAACCTCTCAGATCCAATTAAATATTTTTATCTTTAGAGTCTTTGGAAAGAAGAGAAGAGGTTTCCTTCCCCTCTCTCCCCCTTTCAAGTTACCCTCTTTTCATTTATCCCCTCTTTAATTTGGCACATAAACCCCCCAAGACTTCAACCCTAAGTCTCTTGAGACCAAGATTACATCATTACTGTTATGGCATGTTATACACTAATCATAACCATTACCATTTACAAGTTCACAGCTTCATTCAATTAACTGCCTGACATGGATTTTGCAGTTAATTCATAGTGAAGGTCACCAGTGGTCAGAATGGCAGGTTCATTCTGCTACCTCTTCGAATGCCAATTACCAGTCTTAAGCAAGTACTGGAGAATATGGAGTCGCAACAAGTTAATCAAAAGCCTTAGAACTTAAGATGCATTTTTATAGGCGTGTCTAATGGCCTGTAAAATAATATTGCATAATTAGCATATTCAAATGACAGCCACATCATTTTAAACTCTAATTTACAATGAAAGGCAGTAAAAGATTATTTTACATTATTTTTTTCAATAAAAAAGGAAAAGATGAGTTTATGTTAGAAGCAATGTAGTACCATGCCTAGGCCTATCACAAGTTCCTTATGCGCAGTAATTAAATATTCAAAGGTACAACTTACAAGCACATTTTGATCTTCCATTAAACATAGGCCTGGTTACTTTATTGCTTAGACAGATGTTATCAAAATACATTATGGTATATATGGTGGTATAAAACTGCAATCAACCTGCAGAAAATATTCCTAGAATTGTTGTACCAGAATGCATGAAAGGAGGCAATCCGATAAAGAAAGAATGGTTTGAGAATAAAGAAATAATAAAGACATGCTTCTCAGGTGGAACTATTTAAAGCTGCAGCTGCAGTTAATGCAAGAACCTGGATCAGCTGCACTTGGATGCATCAGGATGAACCCGGGAATTCAGTGGGTAGAAATCAGTCACAGACTACAAAACTCCTCCTTGAGAATCTATGGGAAGAGTGGAATCAGCTGTTTCTGAAGAATACCCCAAGATCTATTGTGTTGGCAGTTCATTTGCTTTAGAACTCAAGCCCTTACACTAGAATAGTGGACAAACATCTCCATGTTTATTAAACCCCACTTTCACAGTCTAAGCTGAGCTGTAAAATAAGCTTTCTCTAATTCAATGAGTCTAAACTTCCCAACATGGCCCCAGTCTAACTATACAGATATATAACATTATTATGTATACAAAAATATATTCTATATCACAGCTATTGCACACAGAAGGCAGCAGAATGGAATTAGATTAGGAAGTCCCAGTATAGAAATTTAGACGCCCTACTTAAAAAAGCTGTTAGAGGTTTGAATTGCTGAAGAAATTCACCTAGCTGAAGGGGGGAAAATCCCCACAGCCTTATATTACAGTTCTAGTAAAATTTCCTACCAGTATTAGCAAGCTGTAAGCTTTCCTAGTGCTAATATATAAAATTAATTTCATGCTTGTCTACTCTTGTAAAATCATTGACAGAATACTTCACTTTTTAAGGCAAAATTGGGGACTTATATAAACTTAACATTATTTTAAGATAACTAATATTTGAGTTATATTGCTGCCCAATTAATTGAAACAATAAAGCATGAGCCAAGTAAAGGTTCCTGCTAGGAAAGCAAAAATTTTGCAACAATGCTTTTTAGCCTCTATTCCCTTGCAGACCAACACCTGATGTGTTGTTTCATGCAGATGGAAAATGACAGTAAGAAATATGCATATTCTCTATAATATGTATATTATACAGAGTGATAACTACAAAAGAACAGAGAAAGATACCATAGGTATAATATTAGGAGGATAGAAATCCACCAATAATTAAATTAAAACATTTACATGAGTAAATATTCACATATTTTAATAAAAAAATCATAAGTCCCAGGTCAGTTTCCTCAGCAGTGGAAGGATGCTGGATCCAGTGGTACTCTACGCCAAACAATACAGAGGAAAGGAATTTCTATTTTGTGTTCCTAACAAAATTTAAGTAACAGAGCAAACCACATCCAGAAAAAAAAAAAAAAAAAAAGGAGCTAAACTACTTTTTATGCTCAAGAGTGATCAATCTTTCTTAATATTCGAACTATGACAAAGAACAAAACAATCCTCCATATCAGAAGATGATTAAGCCGAACTAAATAACAGAAAACTGTACAAAGGAGAGGGAGATACAAGAAAACCATAACTTGGGAAACTTGAATAAGATTAGCTATTCTACCTGCCCTGGGCTATTTCAGCAGGACAGAGATGCTGGTATAGCAGATGATATGGTCTTCCTCCTCTGATTAAATCTGCATGCAGGTCACTGGGTCTGTAGTTCATATGTCTGTGAAGGACATGTAAGTGTTCAGCAGGTTCTACCTGGAGCTGCTGCACTGATCAGAGCTCAGTGCTGTTGGGGTCCCTCCAGCACTCCTCTCCACTGCTGAAATCAGCCCAAGGGATCTCACTTGCTTTCCATCTTACTTTTGGTTTGCTCACTCCTGTGAACTTTGCCACAACTATTCCTCCTCTTTTTCTCTTAGCAATCCATACATCAAGTCTACAGCTATTTCATCAATGATGCTCCAGACCCTCTCTGTTCTCCCTATAAAACACAGAAGACCTGAAAAAAAATTCTTCCACTGCCCTTTTCACACTATTTCTTTTCTGCAATCACTGAAGACTCTGATGGAGCTTTTGATGACCCCTCTCTCTCAGAAACATTGTACATACATTTCCAAGCATGAATACAAACATCATGCTCACTCCAGGGTTACCTAGAATGATGTTTTAACAAAAATGTCACAAATACTTCATATCCATCATACTAATGAGGTCTGGCATATCCAGGCAACTCTCTGTGCTCTCCAGCACATTTCTTTAGAGGACTTCCCCCCCTTAGGGCTTCATGCTCATCTGACCTGCTCTTCTCTCCACATACCATCAAGGCCAACAGCAATCTCACTATTCTTTTGATGATATCTAGCTGTGAGACTTACCTTTGATACTCTATATCAGCTAGATACAAGAGATGGTCATTGACACAAAGCCAGTACAGGTACTAACCAAAATAAGCTGGGTTATACCTGATGCCACCTCAAGTACGAGGCAGCCCAGCAGGCTTGATGCAAGGTGGAGCATGGGCTACATAATCCTCCACGAAAAGGAGCCATGCTCCTCAGGGGCTGATCACTTCAAGGAAGCATCATTACTCCTATCTGAAGCTTCTCTCATGCACCTCAGCTCTTGACAGAGCCTGAGCAGTTTTGAATGAATGAGTCACTAAGCTGAAGCTCTCCAGTTCATATCAACTGCAATAAGTGAGAGAGTGTCCAGGGACTGGTTTGTGTGCAAGGGTCACCTTCAAAGGACTCTCTCTGTAGAATAAAGCAAATGCTTCTCTGTGCAGCTTCAGCCAGAGGACAGACTACAGTTTACTGTAATTGAAGAAACAATTTTCCTTTTACAATGCTGCTAAACAGCCCTTGTAGTAAAGGCTGATTTACCTTAACCCTGTTTTTCTTTAAATGGCAATTGTCCTGTTGCACTATGTCACATAAACTACATTGCAGTGCAACACCAGCCAGTGCTGTACCCCACACCACAGTGAGACAGGGACATTGTATATGAAGTGATAGAAATAATACAAAAGAAAAACTTCTTTTTCCTTAGGTCAGCTACTTGCTGTTCAGACAACAAATATCTGGTATACAACTTATGGCATTAATTGAAGTAATCATGACATAACATGTTATACTTTGCCAAAGGTTTTATTGCACCTTATTTTCTATTTGTAGTAAGGAATAACTTGACACCTTTCTATATTTAAAACCAACTTTGGTAAGAATCAAACTAAAATTTCTGCTGAATGGCCATAGCATCTTCTATTATTAAAACAAACAAACAAGCAANCCCCAAAAAACAACCAGAAGTATTTTTGCAGCAGAACTGCACCTACTTTTCTTAGAAGGTAAATGAAATTTCTCACCGAGTCACCTACACATATTCAGATACTCTGCCTGCTATCAGAAACACTTTTTCTGGTCCTTCCTTGCAGTATCATCTCAGAAGAGACAGTCATTGTCCCATTCCAGGGAAAAATCTTTTATCTTTGTAGCTCTTCAGAAAGTAACTTCTTATGGGATACTGTCTCACTGTTTAACTCCTGAAGATGAACCAGTGCAGAGAAGCTTAGTGGTTGGGCCACATGCCTAACACAGACCTATGTGGAACTGTCTGCCCTTTTTCCTTAAAATATGCACATAAAACACCCAGATGTCTTCCAGGCTTTAAAACAAAAGGCCACTAAGAAGAGGTAACAAAACTATAAGATAGTAAACACTTCAGATAAAGAAATCTCAGACATGCCACAAGGGAAAGACTAAATAAGACAGACAGGAAACCAATCTTTTCCCTGTCAGTCTGTCCCTGGGGACCAATCCTTCACTCTCAGTGTCCTTAAAAGTTGCCCAAACTCTCCACAGTATTCACGGAGACCCTAGAAAAATATCTCCCATGTTGTTACCATGTAGACTTGGCCATGCATCTTCTTCCTGATTCTCACACAGCAGCTTCTCTGATTGCTCTGATACCCCTCTGCACAGGCATTGCTGTGTGTAGGGAAGGAGCCTTTTCGTTCTCCTCCTGTCACTCGCGAGGCCTTTCTCCTTTAGCTCCAATCACACTTCACACAAAACATAACATGCAATACATATGCACTGACCTGGCCTATACTCAGTTGGCTTAATGTAATCACTGACCCCAGTCACTCTAATTTCCTTTGTCAATCATTTTAATTTCCATAGCAGTTATGTGACATATGGTCCCAACTAGTGGCTAATTACTGATTGTCAGCTAGAACAAAAGACATTAATGTTTGGTTAATTGTTAATTGCTTTTGACCAATTCCTTCTAAATAGTTGGTTTTATTCTAATTGTAATTCAAAATTCGGTACTGTCATAATATATATCAAAATAGCAACACATTGTGATTGTTTCTGGTATGAAGAGATGAGGTTTCTTGCTCAATTAGGTTAATTTTCCTAATTGAGGCAAATTTCTTCTGCCTTAAGAAACAATAAGGACTGTTTTGTGAACTTAAATTCTATGAGTATTCATAAGCACATACGACTGCAAAAGAATTAGGCCTTACTCGGATGTGTGGCTTAGTTTGGTTTGGTTAGGTTTTCCCCACCAAAGGGATATTTAGAGGTTGCAACCAGAATATGATCATAAGAATGCTCACATTCTTCATAAGGATTTTAAAATTATGCAGGTTATGGATATGATATGATTCAAAACCTATAAAAAAGTGCAAAAATAGTAGTTTGGTTTCAATGAGTTTCCCTCATCTCTTTTGATCCAGGCAATTGATGGGATTTGGTGTATGGCTGGTAAATAACACATTTTGTTAAAACATCTTTTCCTCCCTCTCCCTGACTTTCCCTCGTTTTCCTGCTAAGTAGCTGTTGCCACCGCCTGACACACAGCCAGGTGAGGGGCAGGTCTTTCCTCTGTCTCAGGATTCTTGTTAAAGCTGCAGGAAAGTCATTTACTCTCTCTGCTTCAGCTTCCCATCTATAAATTGAAAAGAATACTATTTCCAGGACTATGATAAAGAAAATACTTTCCATTACAGACTGGGAAGTGCTTAGGTGTAAAGGTGCTGATATAAGTACCTTAGATAGATAAGTATCTGGGGTACAATACGGACAGATAACAAATAGCTTAATCCAGCTCCTTATCAAGCTAGTCAGCAACTTCTGCAGAAGCAGGTTGTTGGACATAGGAGAAACCACTTGAGGCTCAGAGTAGAATCTATTAGAGAGGTCTGAACTCTACATTAAGAACTGTTCAAAATAGTGAAGTGCTATTAGTCCCAATTTATAGGCACAGAGGCATCTGTGGCAAGAATTTTCAGGAGTGCTTCTTCTGCTGCTTCTGCCTTTCCAAAAGGCCAGGATGCATAGCTTTGCAGCCCCTGCTGACAGGGGAATGAAAGCAGCACGGTCATCAGCTGTGTGTGGCTCCCGTGATTTCTGTGCTGCCCCGCAGTGCATTCAGAGTTGGCATAAATTAAATGCTGATAAATTCAAACAAGTGACAGAGTGCAGTTTTGCACAAATCCAGCATTATGTTTGAACGGAATCTCCAAGAGAGCAAAAAATGAGGATCAGGCATCTAGAATAAACTCTACAACAGCTATGAAATTTCAGCATCATGTTTTTTTCATGCATTCAAATGGGATCTGTCTCCCTACGCCTACTCTACATCATCTGACTGGACTGCCTGCTGGGAAGCAACAGTACCATGGCAGTTCTCACTGAGAGATCACTCAGTCATACCGTTTACAGCTATGGAGACTGTAAATCTCTCAGGGAGACTATAGAAGGGTGGCCATACAAAAATATGCTGATTGTTTGTTAGATTTGTTTTTAAAGTACAATGTTCATTGCTGTTTAGTGAGCATTTCACTAGAGCATCCAGGGGATTATAACCAACCTCTCTTCAGAAAACAAAGTTGCTTCTCTTGAGAAAATACATTTTTCAGGGGTTTTGCTCTGCCATTCTCTTTCTCTCCAGACTCATGAATTGAAACATAGCTGTCTTTAGTTTTTAAGACCACACTGTTTTACTAACCTGATTGTGTCTGTCTGCAGCAAAGCAAATTTTACAAGTATGTTTTGCAGCTTTTTTTGGTTTGAAGTCTGTAGCATTTTGCTGACCATACAGCATTTAACAGACTCTATTGCATTTTAATGCTTTTATATGTAATTAGGTCAGTTGTTTACTCCAAAAAGTTATTTCAAGGTTCAAACCAGACTAAACTGAGAAGCTGCATTAGTCTTTTCCAGTTCTGTGTCTGAAGTACACCAGAATTCAGAGAAGAGAAGTAAATGAAGTATGTGTTAACTAACAAGAGATCAGACAGCTGCAAAAACAATGTTTTATAATCCCTCATTTAACATGCACAAATCTTTTCCATTTCACAGAGAAAATTTCCTAGATTCACCTAAATAGAAGCTAAGAATTGTGCAGAAATTACTTAAAATGAGTCAAAATCATGTATCACTGTTTAAGCTGCCACTAGCCAAATAGCATTTTGCTAATGACTTCTACTTTCAGACTACAAACCAGACTTGTTTGAGTAGCTAAATTGCTCCTGCTCTTATCCATCATGAACAGAGAGAAAAGCAACCTGGAAGATAGTGCTTCTGGGTTGGAAGGAGGAGGAGAAGTAAGTAATTTCTTCAGTGGATGAAGAAACTCTTGAAATTTTTTTCCACTTTATTGCAGAGGAAATCATTTTCAGATTTAGGGAATTTTGATCAGTGCCAGAAGCTTTCCTGTAACAGCATGAGAGGAATATATTTCATGGATACTCTGGCGTGACAGTCAGGTCTTCAACTTTAAGACTTGTGTGCGTAAACAGATAAAAAATGGCATTGTATAAACACAAAAAATAATAATTATTAATATTGTTAAACATTTATGCAACCACTGCAAATTCTAACAGTTAAGAAAAAACAGAAGACATGCAAAAAGGTTTTCAGTTATTGTTAAAATGAAATTTGAATTTAAAACCTACATTGAATTACTACTTTTTCTGATCAAGTTATTGATTATTTCAACTGTTGTCAGTAAAACAGCAGTTACCCATGACATAGTTAAACCAACTTGCCATTGGTTAAACTCTAAATTATTTGTTATGAACTTACTGACTTTATTTCAAAAATTTGCTTTTAAGGTTCTTCTGCATGTTTAAGATATCCATGACATGCTATGTACAGTTTTACAATTTCTCTTTTGGGAAGCAAGAGGAACACAATATCCTTTTTCCTTTTATAGGTAAGAAAAATGCTATGACAATATCTCCTATTTCTGTGTTTCTATAAGGAATGAAAAAAAAAAAAGGCATTAACTTTTTTGAACTGAAACAACCTTTTTTTTTAAACAATTCTTAATTGCATTTTTCCTTAGATAGCAATCTTTTATTAATATATACATTTCAATAAGGTTTTAGCTCATATTCCTATCAAATAATTAACACTTCTTACTTATTTTCAGAAGGAGCTACTTAATTTACAAGAGGCCTGTTAAGAATTATGTTTTTCCTCATTAGATATAATTGAGGGATATGACATTTTGCTCAAGAGAAACTTTTTAGCCTTAATTAGTCAAACAATGCAATGTTTCCAGCTTCCACTGAAGTTTAGTGTGACACTACTTCTTGTAAACTAAAAATAGATAATGGAAAAAATAAGAAGAAAATAAGAAAAGTGATGACATAATACAACAATTTTACCTCCTGAAACCTGAAGTTTCATAGCCTGAAACAGAGACTGTGGCCTTGCAAACATTTATGCATATGGTTAATTTTAAAGGTGCATTGTTAAACTATTTATAGGATTTGGACCTAGTATAAAACATATTTAACCCAACTGATGACAAGAGAATTGTGTCAAATATAATTGAGATCAGAACTGATGTTCCAGATTTGTGATTTATATCTGTTAGCGAATGTAAAACATGAGACCTGAGGTCTCTTGAAAGAATGATTAATGCTTTCGAAATGTTCCCATGAAGTTATATTCCAAGAGCGTGCAAAATGTGCATTCTCTCACTTTTGACACCAAGCCAGAGAAAACTCATTGGTTTTGATGGTGTTTCACTTTGCAATTTTAAGTTTGCTTGAACTGAAAAGCTCATAGTCAAATTTGAGGGTGGAAGTGGGTGTGAGCCCACACAGGTTGAAACCTTGCTTTCTGCTTGCACAAAGCCAGAAAGCTGTGCAAAGTCCAAATGCAAATTCAAAGCGGATCTTCGTGAATATGTATGCATATACAGCTAAAGAAGAGATGAAAATCATTAAGCCTTTGTCAGTTCATGTTTGATTTTAGTGCAGTTCCTGATTTTAAAACATAACAAACCTGTGTAAGTTACAGCTTCTAGAACCTTTTTGCTTTCCTCTCCCATATTGTAAGTGTTAACAAGGCAACTGGAGTTGTTGAACAGTCTGAGCAGTACACTTTGAATACTCAACAAGTCAGGAAGGTCTCAAAGGTTGTACCATGTAAAAGTCAAGTAATTAAGCACCAATTACTTACTGTAAAAAAAAAAAGAAAAAAAAAAAAAGAAGAAAAAGAATGTCTGCTGGGGAAAGGTGGATTCAGAAGGCCTAATTTAACACAGAAGATTTCAGTGGAAATAGAGCCTTGAGCTACATTCTGCTTGACTTCATCCAAAAGAAAGGGATGAGAAAAAAGATTAGAAAAGCTATTCAGTACTTTCTTTGAGCAGTGGAGCTTTGGGAGGTGACAACAGCTACTGGTAATTCTTTCCATAATCTTTTCCCCAAAACAGCATTTAGAATCCTCTTCAAAATTTGGCTCTGGATCTATGGCTTCATTATTTTTACAAAATACAAAGCCACCTCCCTTCTGTGCTCTTGGCTACAGATTAAATGTTTCAGTTCCCCAGAAATGTCTCATTTAAAAAAAGCTGTTATAAACCCAGGGAACTCTGTTCCACCTGATGCTACTGCCTCCTCACACGTTAGAAAAATCCTGCCTTTGCCCTGCACCCCCATTCAAGCTTCTCCCCTCAGTGCCATCAAAAGCTCAACAGTGTTTTTGTGGTTGGCTCGCTTCTGCAGTGTCTCAAGAGAAAGAAAAGGCTACTATTTTCTTTTCTATGATCCATCACTTCCCTGCCTCTGTTTCTCCTGCCACCTCTGGCACAATGGCTCTTTTCATATCAAGGGCATGATTAAGAATTAACCATTAAAATCTGTTGTGTGTCATCAAAACATCAGGGAGTTGGTCTTGTAAAACATTGTGTTTGGTTTATTTTACTACAAAAACACTGAGAAATGGATTTTTTTTCTCTGTAGAAAATTATCTGCTGTGAGCTTCTCCAGCACACATTAATATTGTTTATTGGAGACAGTAGAATGAAGGCCTCATTCTCAACACACAGCAAGTTGATTACTTACATCAATTGTTGTGATGGGAAAAAAAGCGCTTCATTTTCTTGGCACTGAATATTGGCTGAGTTTATTCACACCTACTGAAATATAAACAGGCTTATGTTTACATTAGGTACTTTGGGGAAAACATCCTGCAGCCAGAACTCTGGAGTGCTTCAGGAATTTTAAATACAGCTATGATACTCTACACTAAGTAAACAGGATTTTCTATTCTCTCTTCTCTTTGCAATTGCATTTGACATGTGCATTCTACTCTTCAAAGGTTAAAATCCAAAGAGAAAGTGCAGTATTTAACAAATTGATGCTCATTTGCCCCACACCCATCGTATCATTACATCTCATCCTTTTCCAGGGTTCACTGTCGATGTAATTATAAGGCACTCAGGAGGTGAATGTTAGTTGGGGAACACAAGAATTCATCTTTTGAATTGTGTTGTATTTTGACAACTTAAATTAAACTGTTTTCGTTCCTATTAAAGGAAATTTTGACTCCTTCTGTAAAATAACTAGTGAAAGAGCACCTCTGTCAAAAAGTAATGGTAAAGGGGTCAAGGTAATAGGCAATATGTGTGAGATGGAGGAGAATCACATTGCAAAGACTAGGCTGGGTTTTGGGGGAACACAGTGCCTGCCTTTGTCATGGAGTTTCTCTACATCCAGCAATTGAATCTACTTACCACCATCTCATCTCCTTCTCATCCCCATCTGTTCTGCTTTATGCAGTCCTGCTTTTCTGTTCCAATGGCAGGATCTTCAGCTTAGAGAGGCTTTGTACAGCACCTAGTATAAAGAGGCCGTTTACTTATTTATTTAGATTTAAGATATTATTTTCTTTTCAAGCAATTAACAGATTTTGTAATCATATGAGCAAATATACTCCTAGGAGAGCTTATTACAGTATATGAAAATTTTTATGTGGAGATCTTTTTGTAAAACGTAACAGAACTATCAGCATATGGACACCTGACTGGTAGGTACTGGACTCACCATACTACTGAGGAAAGAAAATCTTTTCAATCCACATAGAAATCAGTAAGAACAATAACCATATTTGATCAGGCAAATTGAAAGGAGGAGTGATGCAGAGTGATGTGCTTAACTACACGTAAGGAATGATTAGCCAGGGCAGCAGAGAAATTGCTTAAAGAAATGTGGCAAGTAAATGGAAATTATTGATACTGCTATATATTTTAGTTTCTACTCTGAATATTTTAAAATATAAAGATACAACTTTAATCAGTGTGGCAGTTTCAATCTGACTGTATTTTTATCTGCTTTAAATTATTTCCCAAACTAATCAGTCTTTTGAGTAGATACAGGAGATGTAGACCAGGAAAGAGGATAGATACCTCCACTCATGCTTTACTTCAATTAAAGGAATTCCTATAGAGAAAACACACTAAAGCACTTCCTTAATTCCTCTGGACTAAAGGTTCTCAGTAGCTCTTCAGACTTAACCCAGGCTTTGACACTGACTTAAAATTTCAGCCTTAGTTTCCAAAGTGTTTTGGAGATTAATTCATATAATTTCAAAATCACTTTAGTTCAATCACATGATAAAAGGAACCTTACTACACGTCTATTTCACTAACACAGGTTACTGAAATATGATGAATTACATCGTTACGTTTGTGCATATATATATATATAAAATATNATAATAGAACTTTTTTTTCCCCATTTTGAAAATAAAATCTCCTTTGAGGGGCAGAGATGCTGGTCAACTGTAATACAGTTAGCAAGAAACTGGCAGGAAAGTGAAGGCTGTGATAGATACTTGCTCCTTTCAAAAGATTTTACTAATCAACAGGGTAACTTACACTTTATCAGCAATTGTCTGAAGAAAGGCAAATCCTCCCAGCCTGCTAACACACAGATGGATGGTCCTAGGAAAACAACTCTCCTATGAAAGTCTCCATGTCTGTGCTTGTTTGTGTACATTTTTGTCTCCCAGACAAACATCTATTGATTCCATTTAATCCCTGAATTGCAAAGCTGCTACCTTTGAAAATGGCCAGTGGACAGCTTCATTTGCAAATTAGGGGTTCTGGGAACTGAGTGCATTATAGCAACTGCATAAATATTTAGCTGTGTAGATTAACAAAAAGAGAATTTTTCACAGGATAGTCAAGGAAGCTATTTTGTCTTCACAGGTAACATCACACTTTAAAGCAATGAGGAAGAAAACTAACATACTCCTAAAACCTCATGATACTTGAAATTGTGATAATATGAAAAAAAAATATTGTTAGAATCACCACGGGCCATGCTGTAGGCCAATTTCTCTGTTCAAAATGTTCCCACACAGGGAATTCCATTGAAATAAAAAGGATTTCTGGAATGAATAACTCCTCTCTGAGACTTTATCATATCTTCCCAGAAAACAACAAATATTTTACTTAGAATTGATCAAATTTTTTAATGTCAGCATGACCTACATGGAAACAGCTCCTGTTATTTACACTATGCCCAGTCATGATGGTGTGGAGTTCAAAGACATTACTTAAATGAGCAAGAAGGAATGCTAGAAAGGGGAAACAGACCAGGATTTTTATAGCCACCATTGCTGAGGCAATGGTTGGTTTCACTAATGCAAATGATGATCATAGTGACAAGGATTCATAAGAATGTTTGGACTTCCCATGAAACATTCTCAATAGACTTTTGATCTTTCTTGCAGATGGTAGGAAATCCATAGCACTCTTTCTTGAAAAGGTCCATTTGTTTTCACTGAGACCTTGAAAATCTCTGTGTTTGGCAAAGTTGGAAGCATTAGTGTTAATGAGATGTCTGTGAGGTTTTAAAATAAGCAGTTAGGCTGCAAGTTATTAAAGAGGAAAACAGTGGCCAGTGCATACCACCTTTCAACTACAGTGGAGCTGAAGTAATAATGAAAATAGTAAGAACTGTAAACAGGTGTTTCACATTGATTAGGCTTCTCTGATTCTATAACAAGAGTCATTTTTGTAGATTAATTAATTTTTTAAATAAATAGGATAGAAAACCATCATAGCATACAGCTAACTATAGCAGATAGCAAGTAGGACTACGTTTAGAACTATCCTGCAGAACATAAGGGAAAACAACTAAACTGAAAAATCACATTTCCATCTAAACAGTGTTTCATTCTTTCAGTATAGGCAAACTGGGATGTGACTGAGCCAGCACTGACTGTGCAAATGTGAGTGTGCACTTGTTGAGCGTGTGCATGAGCATACGGACATCTTTTCTCTTTTTCTCCTTGTCCATTATCTTAGTGGGAGGGAATACCATAAGTTTTTTTTCTCCTTTTTAGGAGGAATTTAATTTTTATTTCTTCCACCTGCAATTTATATCAGAATTTATATAAATGGAATTGCCCTAGATGTATATGCATCCATCATCATCATCATGCACTCATATCAGAGCCAGAAAACATCCAGCTAACTCTAAGTCTTTTCCAAATCCAGTCAACTGGGTTCAATACTGCACAGGCTTACAGGCAAACATGCCTGATTCAGGTTTATGTTGTCCATAGTCTATTTAGAGGGTGCAACTGTCCTTCTATGAGTGTAGCTTATGCCAGCGGGCTTGGAGATCCCGGCATATTTGTTGGGCACATGACACCATCCCTGCAGTCTCCCCCACTGCTGGGTAGGAGTTAGTCCTCTTCCATTAGCTAGGTCTTTTCTCAAGATCAAAGCGCTGTGTAATGAACTCCACTTTACCTGTGTTTCAAGTTTTTCCTGTGCTTCCATTTTGTACTTTTGGCATGTAAATGTCAGGCAGGTGTGATGTTTAAAGGGGCACACGAAGCCAATATTTCAGCATTAACATCAGTAAGGACCTCCTGCAGCAGAGAGGGTGCGTGCTGCCCTACTGTCTCCATTGCCTGGTGTGATGGCACAGCGGCACAGCTGCACAGTGGCATGATGACATGGTGCCATGGTTGCACGTGGCACAGTGGCACACGGCACAGCAGCCAGGGCTTCCCCAGTGCAGGAGCAGGCAGCCAGCACTGCAGCAGATGGGGAGCAGAGGACGCAACCAAAAGATGAGACATGTATGAGTGCAACCACTAAAAGGTACCTCTCAGCTGAATTTCAAAGTGTTGGTCTGTCTCTTTTAATCTTACAGCCCAGTATAGGCAATTTGTGTCTGTAGAAATTAATACACCAAATGCAATTCAATGTTTGTGTCAAGAAAGCATAAACTTTTGTTTTAGCTGATATGAGCAGATTCCAGAAAGAACTGCAGGTGTTTGATTTTATCATATGAACATCTACAAACATGACAGATATAAGACAGTGTGCAGGTTTAAAAGAAGGCTTAACACCCAGCCCCCCTTTCATTTGTATTTAAGGAAATTATGCCCTTTACAACATTAATTAAACCCCATGTAACTTAAGGAATGCCATCTATAAGTGACAGAAAACATACTGGCAAATATTTCCAGTCCTTATATGAATCAATCGTAAGCTTTATGGTAAAAACTTTTTGCTACCTCTGTTGAAAAACCTGAAGTAAAGAAGAAATAGGAAACAGTTGGCAATGATTTCTGAGGATAACTGAAGGAAAGCGAAAAAAAAAATCTGTGAGGAGAGTAAAAAGAATAGGACTTTATTTTAGAGAAAAGATAAATATAAGGAGGCCAGATAAAACTTTATAAAATAATATATGTCATAGAGAGAAGAGACTGGAATATTCAACTCTGGGTTTCCCATATTACATAGACAAAGGGATATTCAGTTAAAAGAGGAAATTTTAAGCTGAGGAGTGGAAATATTTGTCTACACAATGAAGAAGAATTATACCATGGAACTCTTTGCCAAAAGGCAGCATTGACTTTAGCAGAATTAAAAATAAATAAAAAAAAATCAAATGGATGGTGAGAATATCCAAAGTGATAGTGCTGAGGTGTAAATCATATATAAGTCTAGTTTCAAATGCAGTGCATTGGAGGAGAGAGAGCAGAAGAAAAACCTTTATTTTGGATAAGGCTTCCTGAAAATGCCTTCCTGACAGAATCTTTCTCTGAAATACCAGACCTGTGGGAGTCAATAAGATACCAGTTGGATTCGACACATTAATCCTGCAATAATAAGCAGGAATGATGAAGATTTCCATTTTGAAGTAATAAAGAACTATTTTAAAAGAATAACAGATGTTGTTTTATTTAGCTGATGTCATAGACTGTCATTGGGAGATAAGTGGCACAATAACAGTGGAAGAAATTCAAGATGAATATCACAGCTTCACACTTGGACATAGGCACTCTTTCATGAAATGGGCTGGTTGCCAAAAAATATAAGTTGTAGTGACAATAGTGAGGAGCCAGAAGAGGGCTGATGCTGGCTGGGAGGCAATGTCTGATCTGTAAGCAATCCTCACATTTACTGTAATTAATGGTTTGAGTCAAAGACTCACTCCATCATCAAACTCCTATGGAGAAGCATCATCGCTACAGCTGCTTAGGTACTAAGAATAAAAGTGCCCAAACTAGGCAGCTGAGATGGACATTTAGCAGTTTTAATTACTGAACTTTAAATACAAAAAATTAAAAATAATAGAGTAGAATATGTTTTAAGATTCCATATTCCTTTTTGAAAGTGTTTCTTAAAAATTTTAAATACGTACTTTGATAAAGACAAATGCAGGCTACTGCTGGCTGTGTGCAGCCCCCCTCTCCATCTCGGTGAGAGCTGTTGCACATCTATCCATCTTAGGCTTTATATCTGCCTTTCATCTCAGCAGACTTTGACTTTGCATGACATTATGACACAGAGGTGAATACAGATGCTTATCCCTGTGCCCTGTTTCAGGTTGTCTTCCTGCAGTCCTTGCACCTGTGGCACAGTTTCACAAGGGGTTTGGAGTCTGGATTACAGAGATGCTGAAACAGGAGGAAGGGTCTCAAGTGTATGTTTACTGATGAGGTAAGAAGAGCGTTCAATCCTGCTGCAGCCCTGTATGCAAGGACAGCTGCCTGTCAAGGTGACCTGCTGGAGCCACAGATGTGCAGCCCCAGCTCCTCTCCACTTTGTCTCCCTGTTAGCATGGGGCTGCTGCTGCTGCCGGCAGCTCATGAATATGGCTCGTTTTATCTTGAGTTCATCAAGCCCTCACAGCTGCCTTCACAGTATGTTCAAATTTGGTATGAATGCTGTATGTAACTCTAGAGCCATGATCACACACTAATATACTAATAGGATTAGCATTACAGTTCTTGGGGAAGAAAAATATATCTTTAGGTAAGAGGTTTCTTCTACTTTGAAGATTTTAAGCTCTGTCCCAACACTGCTGTAGTTGGGGGTGGGGGAAACCCACTTTCTTTCTCATCATCTTTCTCTCTCTTTACATGCTGTCCAATGAGATGTTGGAAGGCTTTTCTTCCACTTATATCATACCTTTGCCTAGACATGTTATGACCTTATCCTTCCACCATATAAGGGAAAGCTACGGAAGAAGGCTAGTGGTTTACGATAATCAATGCTAGCATTGCAATCCCAGTGTTGTTGCTGATACTACAGAACTATCACGGTTGTGATCAAGGCTGCATGGCTGACAAGGTAATTTGAGTTGAGGAGACTGTCCAGTAGCTGGGTGTCTGTGGCTGCTCACCATGCATTTTGTCCAAACCTTCTTATTTCCTTCTGCTATTACTAGGGGTGATGTTTCACTTATGATAAAGAAACATGAGAAAGTAAAAAAAAAGTTAGTTACAAGTGAATCCAGCTGAGAATAGTGATATATCACACACATAACTGTTTTTTAGGCAAAAATTTATTTCAAGAATAAAAAACTAGTTTGTAACTAGGAAACCATCATCTGGCTTGTTCTTCTGCTGCTTCCCAGTCTGCCTGTCATAGCCTTGCTACAGCCTCACTTACAGCACCCATAATGTTCTGACACATTTACTGGTTCAGAGGGTAGTTCATAGGTACAGGAAAAAATGTTCCAACAGCAGAAATACTCAGTGAGATGACAATGTGCTATTTATTGTCTGGCAAGCAGGTAGTGGAAGAAGCAAATAAATATCAGAATAGACAATTGTAAACAGAACTCTATAAAGCAATCCAGCAATGTTTTATATTAAATCATCTGTTAAAACTTCCACCCAGACAAGATGACTCCTCTTTGGAGGGCTACATGAAGTGATATAAGACATGAGAGAGTTTGTGATTTCTCTGAGTTTCATGACTGAGAAAGTAATTATGAAATAATCCTGTGCAGAAAACAAAATACTGCTAAGCATCTGCACATATACATATGACTTTCAGAGACAGGGAAAATTTACTAAAATGGTCTGACCTATCTGCCATTATCCTGTTATTTTTCAACAACCTTCCAATATAGCCAATATACTGTTCCTAGTATTTAGTATGATACTACCTTCATTTATGGCTCTCTGGTAGAATTGCACTCTACTTTAAATGAACTCTTCCTGAGAGACAGACTCAAAAGGATTATATTTATGCACACAAGGCTTGAAATAAGACATATCCTAACCTTTAATTATGAATCACTGCCATGGTTTCTGAAAAGCAGCTGAAATCCTAGTGATGTTTTAAGAAGGTAAAATCCTGAGTTTATTTAAGAGTGTTCTGTTACTTTAAATGTCATATACCAAAAGCCCTTGTTAATAAAGACTGGCACAGGTCACACTGTCAAGGATAAACAATCATTCCTAAATCCTTTGTTTCAGGCTACAGTGAAACCTAATCCCTGCGGTGTTCTTGCCTGGCCATGCATGCATGTAGATACACACCACTTTTACAGTACTAGTTCTTTCTTTCAAGCACGTTGCTCCTGACTGCAAGGCATTTGATTTCTGGTAATTAATCAGCTCATCATACATGCTGTGTTTCTCCCTCAGGCCCAACTCAAGTTAGTGATCCAAAACTGGCCCCAGGAAAAAAAGAAACCATTTATGTTCTTAGTACACAGACTGAAATCCTGATAAACAGTGCTTGGCTAAACATTGAATTCAGTAGGCATTACTTATTTTTTTTTACAAGATATAAGTCTAGGTTTGGAGGTTGGTTTTTTTTTTGGTTTGTTTGTTGGGGGTTTTTTTGCAAGCTATAAGTCTGGGTTTTTTTTTTGTAAATTCTGTTTCACCTGTCTGCCCCTTTAGAATGGAAAAAAAACCCCTCGAAACAGACAAATATGCCCCTAAATGAGACATCAAGATCACTGTATTATTTTTGAGGTTTGTGTGCTTCAGCATCTGAACTCACTGCCTGAAATATTAGTGTTCATTTTTTAAACAACACTTTGTCACATGTTTATCTCTCATCCTTTATCTTTGTGTTCTTTCATAATTGGCTTCTCTGTATAATAGCCTGGTTACTGTTAATTTTATCAGATCCAGAAAACAACTTCAGCTTGTGTTGGTAATTCTTCATGCCTAGAGATGTGGCAACTCTCATTCTTTTCAGTTATGTACCAGTTAGCCTCAACTGCTGTTTGAAGAGTCATGCATTGTTACTAAGGATTCACAAGAGCATTAGAAAACTTAACAGTCAAGCTCTCACTTTTAATTTTTCAGCATTAAAATAATGGCCTGTATGCCTACAAAGGCATCATGCTCAGCTAGTGAAGATCACTGGCTCTCACCTATCCATCAACTCATGAATTGTGGTACTGCTCCTCATTCTATTAATGCACAAGGATTTTGAGCACTTGCTTCCTGCAGTGATGAGACATACAGCCCTGCCAGCATTATTTCTAGGCTATATTTTTTTGGCACAAACTAAGCTCTTTATGCCGGTTCTTTTCCCTATGGCAAAGGCAAGAAACCAAAAGGAATTATTTCACCTAATAGCTCCTTGCCTCACAGGGCTGTTGTGAGACTTAATTAATTAGTGTTTGTAAAGTGTTCTGAGAGCCTGGGATAAAGAGGTGCTATATAAGCACTGGTAAAAGCAAAAAAATATTGTTATTATTATTTTCCCATCTAATGCAAAGCCACTGAGTGAATCAAAAACTGAATTGTAGTCCTCACTGTAAAAGTGGAGATAGTTTGACCAGCATAAGGAAAGGCAACATAGGGCATATTTATTTGCAAACAATTATGTATAGATATATATTTAATCCATGGGTCAGTTTGACTCAGAATTCTTGCAAAACAGGAAAAAAAGAAAAGGATTTTGAACACCACTACTGTGCTGTTTTTAATTTCCCTGTCTTTTCTTGTTCTAAGCATACCATCCAGATAAGGAAAATAAACCACACTGGGCTACAGATTAAGTCAAATATCAAAATCATTGCATGCTGACCGTGAAAACTCACTCATGCTGAACATTTGTGGGTTATCAGGATCAAAGAGCACTTCAATATTTATCAAAAAGCATAGCCCACCATGGTTTAGTCTTCATTAACCTGGTGTGTATTTGAAGAACTCAATAGAGCTAATGCAGTCCAAGCTAAAGCTGACATTTTTTGACTTAGGAAAACATTTATCCTCTTGAAGAGATATGTATCAGTTTGTAAATGTTGTGAAAGGGCAGAATAACCTAAGGCTCACAAATGCTATTGGCTTGTCTGAAAGCAATAAGCTTCATGGAGCTGAATTAACTTTGTACATAGAGTCAAGAATGAACTTGTCATTTCTGTAATACAGTAAAGCTTATTTCATGTATAATGGGACATCCTGCTGTGCATAGATGATACAATTTTTCTAGTTGGATTTAAAAATATTAAAATGAAAAAGAGGTTAAATTAGGCTGTGAAAGCTTGTGTATGCGTGATACGAAGGGTGTGCAACCAGCTGTAGGGAATTTTGGAACTACATGGCTTTACTCCCCCTTCTACTTTTGGCTGATTTGGTTTCATGTCTGAACAAGACCTCAAGGATTTTAGCTCATATAAAAGACTCTCCCCCATATATAGAAAGGAATATGGATCATAATGGGTGTTAGTTTTGATTCCCTGGCACTGCCTCTAGCTTTTTCAATCTGTTCTTACTGTGCAACTAATGCTCATATCCATGATGTTCATCTAGAAAAAGATCATTTGAAGACTTGCTGTGCTAAAACAGTAAGTTAGTATTTCAAAATTAAAAGAAAAGAAAGTATTTATGCATACTGATGATGTGATATATATGTATGTGGGGGATTATGGCACAGGACCTAGACTCCTGGCTTAGCTTTTCAATCAGTTTCTTTTCATGATTTAAGCAAGTTGTTTGATTTCTCCAGGTCACAACAAGGTGTTGTGAATCTTTATTTGGTTTCTCTGTATGAAACAGCGGGAAGAAAAGCAAATGGGCGAAGATATACGTAACTGAGAGGATTATGAGTGTCAGAATGGATAAAGGGAATTGGGAGTTTGATGCTTAAAGAAAAATAAAAGCCAAATGCCAGTAAACAACTGCTTGCTGGCTGGAGTTCAAGCCTGAAAAGTGTTTCAGGCAAAGGGAGTTAGACACTGTTTACCTTTGCTTACCTCCATATTCCTTTCTGAACTTCTGAAAATGTTCTTTTCTCTTAATGGCATACAAAGGCTGGTGAGAACCTTGGACACCCATTCCAGTGAAAAATGCATGTCTTTCTAGAGAGTCTTTAAAGTGAATCATAACAGGATCCAGAAATGGTACAGATTCCTTCACTATCTCCTCTTCAATCTCGTAATTCTTGTATTCTTGTGCTACTTCTTCTACTGGGATAATAAGGAAATAAATCACAATAGCTGGAGAGAATAGTGGTCACAGGTGGAAAGTGAAGCACTGCTGTTTACCATTTAAGCACACTTTATATGGCTTAACATTGTTTTTTGCATTTCATTTCCTGGTGGCTGAGGTTCTGTTCTTGAAACCTAAAGGGAGACAGTTTAAGCAGACACTGCCAGTAATGTGCAGCCTGTGCAGATTTCCACATTTTGACTAAAGCCAGATTCTGGGGAGCTTCATAACACACTCATCCCACAAAGCTTGCATAGCCTCTGTCTGGACTGATAAGTTGGCAGTGTGGGCAAGTTGCACCAGACCACTTCACACCACAGCAATCAGTCAGGTGCTAGGGTAAAAAGGCAAAGTAACAGCTCCTTATCCAGAGGCTTCCTGCTGCAAAGCTGTCTGTCAGCAGCGAGTGGGCTGGGCCACATGGAAGACAGTAAAACTCTATAATTTCATGTATCATTGAGGAACATGTCAGAATGCTTGCTGGAGATTGATTAAAAAAAAAAAAAGGAAAAAAAAGGACATTTTGTAACACAAGCAATAGAAGTCTGTCAAGGGAAGAAGAGTGAATATCTGGATCTGTCTACGTTTGAATGCAAATTAGAGGGAAAATACCAGCTGCAATGGGAACAGAACAGTGGCTTCTAAAGGTTCAGTGGTTCAGTTTGAATACCTTTCGTATAACATCAGTGACTTACTTTCCAAAGGACCTGTGCACCTGTAGATTCTATTGTTCTCTACTGTTTGCATTGTTTATTCCTTATAAAATTATTTTGCAGACAGATTAAAACTGGGTCTTTGTACAGAGCTAAATAGGGAAAGGAAAAAAGTAACAAAAGGTAGGTCGGGAGAGAAAGGAAAAGAGTGTTACTGGAAATTTTTAGACCCTTAGTTTTTTCTCATTTTGAAATAGGGTTCAGCTGGGTTTTCCTTACCAAATTAGTTCCTCCTTGCCACAAAAAGACAGGAAATCTAAGCAAGCTTCCAGAATTAATCAAGTAGAGGAAAAGGCACAACCAGAGTCTTATCTGAGTTTTGCCTCTGGCTTTTCCCCCATACCATCCCTTTACTCCATAAACTTCCAGCAAGTTTAAAGGCTCTCCGGCAGCATAAATATAAGTGGGTTGCCTAAGATAAGGGACACTGCATGAAATGGAGAACATGAAAGTAAGCATACATCGAAACAGCCATCTGCTCAGCCTAGGAATAGGAACATTGCAGAGCTCATCTGTGCATTAGTGTTGCCATTTAATGCAGTTCCTAACAAAAAAAAGTTAATAAAATTCATGGCTGTAGCTGACTCACATTATAATGTCCTTCTAGAAAAACCCTGTACCATTGCTCTGTGAATCTGTGCACAGAATAACAATATGTACCATAAAGCAAATTGAAGAGTCTCAGGTTTCTATTGCTGCAAGATAGCCAGACTCAGAGTTTAAAACTGAGCTGGAAAACCATTCTGGGCTGGCAGTAAGAAACAACCTGTGTTCTTGAAGCACACCACAGCAGAAGTTGTCCCCAAGCCTGGGAGCCATGTGTTCTTAATATTTTTCAACTGTGCCAACAGAGCAAGTATTGAAGAGGAGGTATGGAACAACTGTTATTTACATCACTGGAAAATTGTTAAGAAACGGGATATAAGGTCAATGGAGTCTTAAAACACCTTGTCAGCATTATCTGCTCCTCCTACTCTCAGTTATTTTGCACATGGTGGTCCACAATGGAACCTTTCAACATTTACTTTTTGCTTAAGAGTTCACTCTCTGTATTACTTATGGGTAGACGTAAGTTGATGGCACATGGCAAGTACCGCAGTAAGGGTAATTGCGTGCAAATAAATGCTGTGAGGCTGTTAGGAGCAACCACTGTATACAAATGGTACAATTTAATAGCTCATACTACAAATCATTGCAGTTATTTTAAAACTGTCATTCTACAGAGAAATATTATTTCTATAGGCTGGCTCTCATTCTAAAGCCTTTAAAGGGTGTGTTTGCTAAGAACTACCTCCCTTTAATTTATGTTATTAAATTAGGTTTTTCAAACAAATCTTGTGAGTAGTATTAGTAAGCAGTTCTGAAGATGGAGCTATGAATTCTCTGAATGAAGAATTAGAATGCTTTAAGATATGCAAAAATTTGGAGGCCACAGCCCATATCCTCAGTGATTTTCTTTGCTGCTGTAAAGTGGTATTTTTCCAGCTTTATACTTTACACAGAGAGATAAAAATCCAGAAATCTCTAAGTACAGAATGACTGAAAAACAACATATTTCACAGTTTACAAAACACATTTAAGATACACTTTGTTTAAGATATTTAGAAAACAAGGTATTTAACTGCAAGATATATTAAGTAAGTGTTCAAAATATATGAAAGGAAACTGCAAAATGCTGGAATCTTTCAGATTCAGGGGACTGATAGGCTTTGTGCATGTCTGTCTGTGCATGCATGCCTGTGCTCGTGACGTCTTTTATTCAGCTGCCAATGTAATTAACACACCACCGTGGGAGAGGAGGGTGGGGCTTATTTTCCAAATCACAAACTCCTTGTTGTTGAACCCAGGACTGCCTCAACTGGGTGCTTCTAAACATCCCATGCTGAACTATTTAATTTGGCATAGATAAGTAAATAATGTGTAAAAGAGGGGGTCTGATCCCACACTTCCTTCTTAGATGAGCTTCAAATGTCAAGGATATTGGGCTTGGACAGCAAGGAGACATTGCATTGCCTTGCCCAAAGCTTTTATCATTTTTTTTCTCCTAAATTGGCTCAGGGACCATTCACTGTGAATCAAAGTCTCCTTAGCGCTTAAAATGTGTTTGAAAATGAAACTTTGGCTACTTGCAACCTTTTGAAAATTTGCTTCTTGCAAGGATTTATGCCCGTTTGCTGTACCCCACACAAAGAGTCCCAGCACTGGCACTGTGAGTCACAGAAATGGGGGTTTACAGAGACATTTAATTGCTGAATCTTGGGTTACATGAAAGCACAGTCCAAGTGACACCTGTGACAAGACTCTCAGCAGTTTTTGGATTTCATTGAAGGATATGGGATGGAATTACAGGGGAAAATATCAAGCTTTACAGAGGAGTTCACAGACTGCAGCTAAATGCTTTCTTAGGGTAACACAAATTAATTAATTTGGCTCAAATGAACTGAATGTTCACAAGTGCTTGTAACACTGGCAGTGGGGATGGGTTTTTCTTTTTCTTTTGAGTAATAGTATATTAATATTTTCTACAAAAACAGAGGAAATAGGAGATCCAGATTCCCTTTCTTCCTGTCTCAGGCAAATTGAATCTATATCTGTCATCGATCACTAGCTGCTGGACTGGATGACAACTCTTGTTGGCTTCTATTTAAAAGAGCAGGACAAAACACTGTGGAAATACAATAAATGGAATCCACATAGAGGATAACAGAAAGAAAGCCCAGTGGAGACTTTTACTTACTTGAACCAAATTCTGTATTTCAGAAATTGTTCATTATCCTGATTTTTACCCTCTTAAAATGGGAAGATCAGTGGAAATCTAAAAAAAAAAAAAGTTAATGGAACAGAACAGGCATAAGATTTGTGTTTTGAAAGTACAGCTTAGGTGTGACAGGGCTGAAGAAATTGCTGCAAATCAATATAATACAGAAACTAAACATGCAAATATTTTAAACAGACGTGATTACTAATTGCCGAGTTAAACTGAAAAGAGAGACCTGAAGGTTTTTCCTACTTGTAAACAGTCTCCAACACAACTAGCAAATGAAGAACGTTTGATCTTTTCTCTCTTCGCTGCATAGTGGTGCTGGCTAATCTGCCATTGATGTGTCATACTTGGCTCTCCATCTGCTCCATACTCAAAAGTTTTTCCACTGCCTTCTTGCTTAAAAGCCATACAGAAGTTTATATATCAGTGCAAACAATGTTTAAATGTGCTCAGCTGGTCACTGAAGGCATTGTCACAGAACAGCGGAGCAATGCAGAGATATCAGATGCTCTGGCAACAGTAGCATAATCCAAACATTCATTAGCATAAATTAAAAGTACAATGCTGCAGGCCTAAGAAGCGAAAAAAGTTGGAAATTACCTGGTTTGTAGGGAACATTCAAAGCATTGTCCTACGCGAACTCTGCCTGCCTTAGCCAATGGACAGGGAATTTCACATACCGAAAAATGGAGGCTTTGAAGATGCTGATTAACACAGAGTTCAGCCTGGTGTTATGGGATAGAAAAATTACTAGATCAGTCCTCTGTTTTAAGACTTAAATAATAATGTAGTTGCACCTTTTCAGATCATCTATTTTGTTTCTCAAAGAAAACAACTATCTTAGAAGTAATTAAGGTGCTTCTCTGATTTTTTGAAGTGCCTGCATTATACTCAGGCTATACTTTTTCCTTCTGTGTTGCCTGCTAGTTGTAACGGGCTTTCTAAAATGCTGAAAAGTAGTTCAGACTAAATGAAAGGCAAGTTTATGCTTAAAGAATAGAAATGTCTCTTCTCATGGTGCCACATGTATAGAGGTTTGGGGGTTTTTACCCTGTCTAGAATGTGCTATATTTTCAGTCCTGAAAGAAATACAACACATTTTTGTAGCATGTGAAGCGGGTTATACAGGGGGACTTCACTGTTCCGTGCAGAGTGTTAAATTCTCTCTGCATCCTTGTGTCATGGGAAGTTTCCATTCTCTGAAATTGAGAAATTCTCTTGCAAACATTGACCTATTTAAAACAAAAAATTCTAATTTAGACCAAATGGCATATGAAACATTTGCATTTTGAAGAATAATCTCTGTGTATTTCATAATCTTCTTACATACCTTATTTAAATGATGCTTAATTAATTAATTTTGCCAAATTCTACTTTTAATTTTTAAAAAGAATCCAAGATTCCATTGTGTTATTACACATAACATCTAAATACAGTAAAATGCTTACACTTAGTACACTTAGTCTTTTAGATACAAATACATATTTGATAAATCAGAATTGCTGGCACTTCTCTGTTTGCTGATGTAGCAATATCTGTGTTTTCATGTATTTCTGCTTTCAATCTTCTTTTATTTGCAACTCTCGGCACTCTAATGAATCTATTACCTTCAAAAATGCTGTATTTGAAATTAGAGAGAAAAATCATGTATATATGCAGTTTATATAAACATGATTAATATTAACCAGAAGAGTAAAATAATTCGAGGACTTTTTAGGGAAACCACAATACTTCTCAACAGAAGTGTATAAATAGGTTAACCCCAGTTTCTGCATCTAAATACAATGTAAGTGTTAATAGTTTTAAAAAATCCTAATCCTGCTTTCATGTTGCAATTACTTTTGAACTAAGCTGAATATTCTGAAGTCTGTCTATAACCATATACTTTCTTTTTTCTTTCCCATTGCTCATCTTGTTGGGCCTTACAAATATTTGTAGAGTGTCCCTCGGGTTGCATTCAGTCAAGTGTTTACCATGCTGTTAATTTAATACTTTTCAATCTAGCACATATGTTTCAAGAAATTTCCGCAGCTGTTTTCATAATCTGAAAATATTATTGAAATGGAAAGAATCTTTCTGGAAGAGGAGCTTAGGTTTCTGTGTTTTCTAGTTGGGAATCACAACGTCACTCTGTGCTTGACCTAGAGGGAGTACTCGATAGTATAGAAATCCTATATTTGCCTTTTGCAGTGGTACATGAGAGCTCTCTTCCCTCTTGTTACAGAAAGCACTAGACAACATTTGACGGCAGCTACTGGTTTGAAAGACTCAGCTTTCATGATCGTTGGCATTCTTCTGCTGTTAAAGAGGAGTCTTAGCTTGACTCCAAAGCAAAATGACCTAGAGTCTGACTTTGGGTGTGCCTTATAAAGAAGACAGAGACTTCAAGAAGAAAGCATGGCATTCCCTGACAGTGTGCTTGGGGAGAATTTCAGTTTTGTGGCAGGAAAAAGAATTACTGATACAAAAATTATTTCTAGATGACTCTCTGACTAATGGTTCCTTATATGTTTGTCATCTAAATACTGATCTAACCTGACTTGTAAACAGGATATCATTTGAAAATTGCACCAGATGCACAATCATATATATTTAGAAAGTGAAAAAATGCAGTGTGCTTAAGTGTTTAGTGTAAGATAAAATCTGCATAGAAACACTTAGCCATGGGCTTGATAAATTCCATGCATGTGTTAAATACAGAAACAACACTATGAGCTACTCACTACAAAATGAAGAAGCAGTCTAAAGGAAATCTAACTATATGAATGATTAATAAGAATAATAGCTTTAACATAGAATTCTTCTTTTCCCTGTTTCTTTTCCTTACAAAGGCATAGTTTCACAGCTTGCAACAGCTTGAGGCTGACCAGCTGCATGCTCATAACTTTTATGCAGTTAAACATTTCAAGTGCCCTGTCATTTCCTCTAGACATTCAGCTGCCTAGGATTCCTATTTTCAGAAATTAGCCCATAATTTTGATCTTGGATCTCTAATGGTGATGCCATCCCCAGACTTTCCCCCTCAAAAACGTAGGATACACTTTTTCCCTAGGCTTATAATTTTCCTGGAGCAAAGCACCACTATTTCAACAGGAAGGCAGTAAAACATTTCTGAACACTAGAAACAGCAGTCTCCCCTGTAATAGATTCTTATTTATTTTTAACGGAATCAATAGTTGTTTGCAAGTAGTTGCACACTGCAGTCTCTGAGTAAGGTAAGATTGAGAGTATGCAGCTGTCTCATGATTCAGGTAGAGTAATCTGATTGAAGTCTGTGGCAACTCTCTATGAAATCCACTGTGCTAGCTCTTTCATCAGGTTCATAAGACTGACCTCTTTCAGATGGCTCCATATATCCCTCATGAAATCCATCAATACAGCAAACTTCCTTTGCCTAACCTCTGCATTGATTGAAGTTAAGTACTACATTTGCTAGTAGAACTCAATGAAGCTAATCATCACACAAGTGCAGCTCAATGTTTCCTACTCAATAGACTTCGAAATACCTGAATATCATCATAATTGGTCTGCAGTTGAGTATATTTCTTTTTTTTTTTTTTCAAAGAGGATGAAGTATCCCCTTTTATACTCAAGTCATCAAACACAAGCAAATAACAAAAGTTTTCTACTAGCTCGTTGTTTCCTGTTATGAAGAAGATGTTTGAATTAAATGTCTTCTAATCTCAATCTAACTTTTCCTCTCCGGACTCTCCACAACACACAGTTGTTTGGCATAAGTATTAAGGAATTGTATGCAAAATACTAATTTTTAGTCCTCTGCTCACCCCCCGCCCAACCCCTAAGTGATGGTACGACCAAAGTTGGAGCAATATCTCTGAACGGAATTTGACTTTAATCAGCATTAGAATCTAAAAGACAGAAAGGCACAGTACCCTGAACTTACACAGCTTTTGCTTTCAGGAGAGCAGCTGCATTATTCTTTCCTATTCTAATAAGATATTCCCTTGAGAAGGGTTGGGGTGTATGTAACCTTAAATAAAATTCTGTTACTGAAGGAGGAACTTCCTAAATATGTATATCTCTCTATTATGGCATAATTTTTATTTTGATTTATATTAAAAAATAAAACCCACCTCTTGCTTGCTTTTAGAGTTTTATTACTTCCAATGCAATAGATGTATTCAGGCTATGCAATGGAATTGCTAACAGGATGTACATAACATAGAAGACAATGCAAAATAAATGACTTATAGCTTTAGTTTGTACCTTGCATGGAGATAGCCAAAGGAGGTTTAAGGGCACCCTTAGGGAGCATATTCTGTGTAGCATGAAATGATGTAATGTCTTGGAAAACCTGTCAAGGAGGTGAATGTTAAAAGCAAAGCTGTGCTCAGGAAAAGAGCACAGAACAAATTACAGGATTCAAAACTTCGGTGAGTTGTGGAGTAAGAAATTACCATAGACCTTCTAGTCTCTATCTTCCTTTTGTGAAAAATGACCGAAGAACATTGCAAATATTTTATTATTTTTATTATATTTATCTATTTAAACACCTCTAGCAACACGTCAAATCTTGATGAAGAAAATTCTACTTTGACAGAAACTTCAATGCCAGTGGTCTTTTAAAATACTTTTCAAATCAAAGGTGCAAACCTTGGGATTTTTGGATAGTCAAGTTCATATTTGTGAAATTATTATTTCCTACATTTATCTAGCTAATCTATAACATAAACATACATGCACAGAAATGGGGAATGTGTTTAACACTAATTCAAAGAGTGGCATAGCCACTGACCTGTGTACTACATGCTTTGCTGTCACTGCTGCCTGCTACATGCTTCTAGAGAAGGAAGGATGTTTTCTAATGAGATACAACATGTGTGCTTCAGGTTTGTCGACATGGCATGAAAACAATGAGCAAAAGCTACAAGTACCTAACTGAAGATATTTCAGGGTGTCCCAAATTTAAAGAAATAGCTTATGAGAAGACAGGAAACATTTAGATTTTTTTTTCTTGAAGGCAAAAGACAAGTATATGATAAATAAGCTAAATTTTAAATTAATATTATATCATAATAACTCTGGTTTTTAATGAAAGGGTGATGACAAGGTATTGCAGGGGGAATCCTATGCTGGCAAATCATTTGTATTTTGTTATCTTTGGAATCTGCTTCCTTCCTTGCTCTGGTAGAAGCCAGATGTTGACTTGTAAGGAGTGCTAAAAAGTCTTTTTTCTTCTTTTTTTCATGGAGAAATAAGACCACAGCTCACATTGCAGGAAGTATGTGATTTTCTTTTCTTTTGGGATCATTTTTTTTCTTAGTTTTTGTTTTGTTAGGTGATTTTAATTGCACCTTGTTATATATTAAGTATGGTGTTTCTATTTACATATAAATTCAGGTATCGCAAGTTATGAATGGGAAAAAAAACAATTTATCAGCAAAATAAAGTCTAAACAAGAGTTATCATTCCTTTTACATAATGCTAATGATGTTTAAAATAATAGTAAAAGAGAAAACCAGGAAAACGCAAAAGCTCTTTATTAGCAAAGAAATTTGATGGTACTGTGTCAGCAACATATCTGCAGTGTCATTTTGGTGAAGAATTTTTCAAGTCTGGACATAATAAACCACTCTATCTTTTCTGGATAATGGTTTTCCCACATAAAAATCCTCTTCTGTGTTTCAACCACATGGAATCCAGTGCCAGTTTCACACTATGGTGTCTATCATCACATCATAGCTTTTTGCTCTAGCGTCAGCTGTTTCACCAGCAGTTCAGACTCACAGCCTTTCACTTGCTGCTTCTGCTGATGCTTGGAGCGAGGCTAGTGCCAATGCAATTCAAAGACAACGAAAGTACATAGGAGTTCCAGAAATTAAAAAAAAAATATACATTGCCCCAACACTAATAAAACTACTTACAAAAGGTATGCCTAACTTCTCTGAAAACAAAAGTTTACTTACTTTCACTTGGAATAAACTTGAGAATGTAATGGGTAGGAAGTAGAAGGAAAAACCATAGTGGCTGTAGTGCTGCACTACTCCGCTTCCTAAACTGACAACAGAACTTAATTAGAATTCTGTGTATGGTTTTCTGACATTCACTAAATACCATAGTTATATTAGAAAGATGAACATGGATATTCAGATAATGAGCAATAATAAAAACTTAAGAGTTAAATATTATGAACAATAGTTAGCCAAGGAGCAGGGGAGAAAGAAAAATGTTTTAATTTAGCACTTTCAGAACTTCAGAGTTTTTTAAAAAGTGAAAATGTTTTTAGCCAGTTACTCTGAACAATATAACCAGTTTTCATATTCTCACAAAAATTTGAAATTTAACTGAGACTTCATTATTACATAACAAAATCTAAATTAAACAAAGGTAAAGTTTACAATGGATTTCACTGAAAATCCATTACTATTTGATACCCTTTCAAGTACTTAGGTGCCCTAAATGTCACCAACTTGCAGCACTTAAACTGTTCACTGAACAGGTCATATTCCTTTGTAAGCCTTACATCTGGATGACTCTAATGTATTTATACACCTGGAAAGATTTTGTGCAAACATCCTAATGACTTCAGTTCCGATGGTCAGGTTTAAACTACAAGTTTTTGTGTACATATTTGTACCAGGTTTTGAAGAAAACAGTAGCTTTTTCAATGTTTATATACAGGGAAATGTATTTCAGACTAGCCATGTTTCTAATTTGGGCTTTGTAGCTCTTCTAGTATTTACAATATAATGGCTTTTCTCCATCCTACATATATGTGTTAATGAAATAACAAGGATAAGAATAAAATTTTTGGACTAATAGTATTGATTTAAAGTTATTCTCTTCCTTGAAAATACTGTAACAACAAAGTACTAGAGTGTGTCAAAATCAAGACTATATTTAGTCAGAAGGGTTTTTGCTTATAAAATAAATTTTTAGGCATGCTGAACACCTATGGTGTGGACAAGTAACAGGGGCATAAACATCATATTTCTTTCTTATTTAAATTTGCAAAGTCAAACACATGACTTGTCTATATTTAAGCAAAAAACCCCAACAAAAAAATGATCAATATGTTGCAGTGAGTCAATTAGATTTATCTTGTGTAATAAATTAAACATCAGTGCATTCTGACAGCAGTATATAAGAGTTAAATCTAGATCTGTTTGTTCCATTTGGCCTACAGGAAAACCTCCATCATGCACTGTCAGATGGCCTTGTGACATCCAGAGCCTTAAAACTATCCCACAGGGCGCAATAGCCCAGGGAAAGGCTGGTCAGTCCACTAACAATATGTGCAACCAAAGACATCCACTAGGGAAAGAAGATGGCGCAGGGACAGCAGAGGTGTATGTGTTACACAGTTTAGGTTACAACTTTAATTCCATTTCTGACACAACCTCCTTACCAACCTTCAATTTCTAGTTCTCACCATACTAAAACTACATCTCTGAATATCAGGAACCAAAAGGTGTTATATAGATGTATATGAAATGTATAGATTAATGTGCCATATAATAGTGGACAGAAAAAAGAACTCCCTAATCACCTGGGTTGAGTGAACGAAGGAAGACATATTTGCCTGCCATCTGTTAATGTAAATGGTGCAGCTAATTTAACAGTATTAGACCTGAATCATCATGCTATTATTCCAGTTTTACATCACTGTGGAACTGGAAGTGAATCATTAATATCAATGAAATTATACCGGTGTCAGCCATGAAGTGATCTGCAGAGGGGATCAGGTTCATTAATTTTAATAATTTATGATGCAGTGTAGCCTACACAATTTTACTAAATCTACTTTTATTTAATGTGACCTACTGATCCTTGCATGTATTACAAATCATCCAATGTATTTTATATGTCTATTATAAGCAGTTACTGAAGAAGCATGACTTTTAGCAGAATGTACTAACTTCTGAATTTATCTGGCAATATAGTTGACCTGGTCATTGAAATGTTTACCAAAGTGCTAGACTCCATGCAAAGAACATGAAAAAATGAACTTTTCAGGTTGCAATAATGTTTTGAAATCTGAATGGAGATCATTGTATGATGCATCAAAGTCAGTAAGTGTAAATTATATGCAATAGCTTTAACACCTAAACAACCACAAATTTAATCCTTCATTTGCCAAAACATTAGAATCAAATTTTTGTGTGGTACTTTATATTTCAGTCTTTGTAAACTAAAAGAGAAATTTGCTTTTAATTATTCTGCTTCACTATTATTGATATATTCTTTTAAATAACATGAAATAGATGACATAAAAAAATTTATTAATGACTAAAAATGGAGGAAAAAAGTAAAAGCCAAAGCATAACCTATGCTCCTTGTCAGTACATACATAAAACAAATAAATAAATATATAAAACATTAGGACATTTGTCCCTCTGCAATGATGCTTGTAATTCATCACACTTTTATGAGTCCTGGTAGAGTTGAAGTTCAGAGAATCACATGTGAGGAGGAGCTGTTTCATGCCTGAAGGATAAATCCTTATTATGGGTGAGAAGAAACCCAAGAAACTTTTCTGCTTGTTTCAATTTCTTTATCATCCTGTGCCAGGCCTGCAGCTGTGTGAACCCTGAGCTTCCCAGTATGTGGCATGAAAGAAAGTGCATGGTCTTTTGTAACACACTGCAAAGCTGCAGCAGTGCCTGTGAGGAAGCTGGTGATCTTCTCCTTCAGCAGTACTTCTGCACTTCATGCACTTGCCTGCATCAGTTAGAATTTGACCTTCAGCAGGAGGGCACTGTGCATGCTATTCAAAATTGGCTTTTACGAGTTCAGATGAATTGAATGCCTGTTCAGCTGATTCCTGACTACTTATGGCTTTGCAGTGACGGAGTAGCATCATTTACGTCAGATCTGCGAATTACAGATCAGAGCCCTATGTTATACATAATCATTGAGGTAGCAGTAAACAAATTGCAAAAGGGCCCAAAAAAGTCTGGAAACACTTCCCAAAAGGTGTATTTCAGAACAGAAGTTTGAAATCTCATGATACATTTGTCTTCCTGATTTTCTGTCTTTATATTTCAAATGCAGAGATGGAGAATTCCTTTGTGATATTCCACTGCTGTCATTATTAATATTGATCCAGAGTTTTTAACTTTTTCCTTTCTTGTAAGGTATGAAAGATTCCCTTTTGCTTTTCTTTTGCTTTTTCCTGCTAATAAGTATGTTTAAAAGGAAAGTCTGAAAAGCTAAAAGAAAACAATGTTTGAATTATTGTGGCTGAAACCCAGTAAAATTAAAAATAACTGTTTAGAAACTAACTTCATTCCCTGCTTTCTGTTTAAAAACATTTCAAGCTCTGTTTATCCCTTTTTCTGTTCCTCTAATATCCTTCAAATAATTTGCTTGTGAATTTTTTAGTGAGTGATCTCGTTTAGGCATCTGTCTTTTTGATTAAAAAGTCAATAGGTTAAGGGTATTTTTTTGCCTGTATGATACATTGTCCAAGTCAAATAAACATATAAAAAGTAGACAAACCTGAAAAATGCACCATTTTTGGTTCAGACAGATTTTTATTTTATACAAATCAGTTAATCCACCCATAAATTTAGACAAAGTGCAGTCGTTCTCATTCACTATATAATGATGTACATATTAAGCATAAGTTTGAAAAGGCATTACAGCTTGAAGCACCTCAAGGGATCTTAAATACTTTTTAAAATACTTCTTTTTTTCTTTTGGTTAAAGAAAATTACACAGCTGGCACCAGGAATTTACCCTGTTAGGTCTTGTGTCTGATAAATATTTAGACATTACTGCAGTTATAGTGTTTTGGGATATCACCTTACTCTGAACACTCTGTTCATTTTCTATCTTTTTGTTAATATCAGCACATGAGAGGGCCGAAGACGAGGAACCAGAGCTCTATGAACACAGTTAATCAAGAGCGCATCTCCAGAGTAACTAAAGTCTGTGACTTTTGTCTGTTGTAAACTTGATAGAAAATTTAGCTTCAACTTCCTTCCATATAAGAAGATATACAGAGTATAGATCGTATGTATACTGGTCAAGTTAAAACTGTTTCTCTAATTCAGTGTTAGCAGATCGGGCTACCAAAAAAGCTTTGTAGGAGAATCAAATCAATACCAACCTATCTCGCAAGCCTGTGGAAACACTGACTTACTTTCCTTCACACCTTATTGAAGATACCATCCCCTGTACATCCTGGTATCCTGAGCATGGCTTTGAAGGCATGATCTTTTGCATCTGATCTTAAAAATGTGGTTAGTTGCCATGCACTAAGTAGGTGGCAAATACAGAAAGTGAACTTGAGAGATTAGAATCTGGATAGAGCATTTGCAGTGAACTGGAATTTTACTGCCATCTATCCTCTTCCAGCCTTAGGGAAGGCTTCTGTCCTTGTAGCTGAACCATCAGAAGAGATGGATGTGTGTCTGTGCTGCTGCTTCTCCAGTGCACAGCTGGGTGCCTGACTGCACATCCATCCTCATCAGTTGTTGACGCTAACACAAGATAAGCTCGAGCATGCTTAATTATTAGCAGATGGTAGCTAACTTTTTATGTCTTAAAGCTACTGGTGCAGGTGAATATTCCCCTGAATACAAGCAGTCTGTATTTATGGAGTGGATCTTTCTGGAAGTCTCGTTCTGAGATCATATACAAAACATTTAGCCGAATATCAGGCTAGTATTCATGTAGTTATCACTTCATGGCTTTAGTATACTCAGATACACACTAGTACTCCAGTACTCTCTTAGTGTAATAGGTCTACCTCCAAGATTTTTCCTTATTATTTCAATGCTACTTGAGTAGACTTTTCAGACTGACAGGGCAGTTACTGTCACTGTCTTGTTTATGCTGTGGAATTATAAATTTTGCTTTACACCCTTTCCATGCTTTGGCTGATGCTTTCATTTATAGGGACAGAATACACTTAGCAATATATCTTACATCCTGGCACATTTAATTAGTATGTCAAACTTGTGCTTGCACTTCTATTTCTAAAGCAGAAACACTTTGCTCATAGTTTGGTGTCAGAATGCATGAAACCTCTTTGGCATAATGTGAATTAGAACCAGCAGCAAAATGAATGAATGATTAGCATTGGGCATGGATCCAGTGTTTGACATTCCACTCATTAGAAAGTCTACTCTAATTAACTTAATTGGAATCTACTGGGTGTGCCATTGATGGATTTGCTTGTCACCACAATTTTGTTTTATGTTCCATCAAACTCATTGGTGAAAACATGATGTATGCTGAGATTACCTTGTAAAGACCTAGTTCTTCAGAGGGATCTGCAAATTACAGCCTCTTGCTCCCACACGGGGCCTTAATGAAGTCAATGGGAGGCAGGGTGCATGCTAGTGAACTCCTTTGCATGATAATTATTTTCTCATAGTCCATATGAGTTACACATGACATATAACTTTGCATTTATCTAGTGCCTGGGGACTTCAAATGATCTCCTAAACACTGAGGAATCAATTGAGCCACTTTTCCTAATGCTAATGGCACCTTTCTTACCAGGGGTCACTGAAAGTACTCAATAAACTCTTTGGGGCTACTCAATACATTGTCAGAATGTATCTGTAATTGTGAGCCTTATAAAAACACCATTATAAATAATATTATATGCATTTTCTGACTGATATACAGAGAATATGATACTTCTATAATCATATAGTAAATGATTAACAAAATCAGAATGAGACCAAGGAGTCTGTTGAATGAAAACCAGCTCTGCAAGTTGCCACTTGAATCAGTAGAACTACTAACTTCAAGGATTTTATCCTTTTATCTATAATCCTGACACATCCATCTTAGCTGAAGCCAGAGATTTTACAAAGAACTTTTGCTTTTCAACTTGAAGGTATACACCTGTGCTGAATTTCCATCTTCTTTTATGCATATATATATATTTCATTAGACCAAGATTCTCATAATGGTCGGCAAATAATCTATTTTTGGTCTAGAAAATAGCATTTATATTAAATGTAAATGGAAGGTTGGATTTCCATTACACTTTTCTGATCTGAATGTGTAACCAAAATGAAAGGAGACATACTTTAAGCTTTGAAAGCATGAAGTGGTTAAATGGATACCAGTGGAAAGAAAATTTAAATGACGGGGAAGATATATAGACAAAGCTAAATCCCTTTTATTAATATAAAATCTGTGGTCATACTTGGAATGAAACACATATCCCCAGAGAAGTTTAAAGTATACATGCAGCAAGGAAAATACCATTGTTACCTCATGAATAATGGACTTCAATACATATAATGACAATAAGTATATTTTAGGAAACAGTATCCTTTGTAGTAGTCTGTTGAAAGATTAAAAGGATTTAACATTTCATTTACACTATCTTTTTTTTTCTTATAGCTTTTAAAAACAGACCTGTAGAATGCATTGCTTTTTTTTTTTAATCAGAAATTTCATGAGAACAGAAATACTACTCTTGTTGTGATTTTTAATATGGGACTGTGGAAAACTTTTCATTACCTAAAGCAAGTTCTGTGAAACTCATTTACTTTTATTTAAAAATATAGTGAAGACTTACAGATATTGTGATGAGTGAGACAAGTTAGAGTGATATCTGAAAATGCAAACAGAAAGTGAGGTAGGAGTTTCTGCTGTAATCTGTGGTTTGTAAGCCATTGTTTGAGATTATCCGAATTAAAAAATAAGAATTGCAATAATCATTGCAAAACAATGGTCTTCTTTTAATCTTGGTCTAAATACATTTAAAAGGCAATCATGCAAGTTTTTTTATAGTGCTTGCCTCTAGAATCCCTAAAGAATTTCTGTTTAAATGAATGTAAAAATGTCTTCTCAATAAAAAACTTGCTAACCCTTTTCTCACACTGGCATCTAAGGTGTTTTGTGGCAGCAAGTGCACCACGTAACCTCTAATGTGGGAAAATGCCCAGTTTGGTAAGAATGATAAACTAGGTTTGCTGGGAAGGTAAGGTTTCGGTGGGCTATGGTGAGAAACTCAAAAACTAAATAAAAGGGAAGAAGCTAAAGCACTTTCCAATAGTCTTTATACTCTGTTAAACATACAGCAAGAATGCTCAAATTGTTGAGGAAATGAGTCATACTTTTGTGACAGGTATAGTTTTAATAGCTGAAGTTGGTGGTTTGGTGTCTCAGGAAAAAGGCAGCATCTTCTTAATAACTTTCATTCCTCTAACAAAATTTAACCTTTTAAATTTCAGGAAAAGTGAAGGTGGCTGAACTTCAACTTGCATCTTCCTGTGATTGGTGATTCCCAACCTTTTACTTCATTGCCACATAATACATTTTTGCAGGCAATTGAGAAACCAGACGAACGAAGAACATAACCCATACATTGGCCTAGAAATGCAGATTCACAAAACTGTATTAAAGATAAAAGTGTTATGTTCTAAAAAGTATTTTTTCAAGTCTATGCTAGAGGACTAAAAAGGAAAAAAAAAAAAACACAAAAAAAGGAATGAGTTGATCTGAAAAAAAATAAATAAAAAGGAACCAATTAAGATAATTATCCAAGAAAAGTACTTTTATTTTGCAAGTCTCTATCTGCATGTCTCTCTGGAAGTCTGCATCTTCTGAACTTAAATGTGTTTTGCAATCTGTTTGTATGTTGGTTGTTTTTTCTATTTCTTGGAGCATATTTGTAAAGAGCACAAAGTTGTTTTTACTCTTCAATTTCTTATCGTACACATCTTGTTTCTAAATAATGTGTGAGTTACAAAAGAAGCCTAGATCAGCTAAAGATCCATTGCAATGGATTGCTTTTGGACCTTTTGAGGAGCTCCCACATTTTTTAGTTTCTGAACATTTTCTGTTTAGGAGGATTTTTCTGTCTGGATCTGGCTCATGATCTCTCTGCCATCAAGAACAGGATTTCCATTTTTCTTGGGCTGCTGAACTAACAGAGACACCCACCCTGGGGAGACAATTCCATCCCTTTCTCAGGGAAGACACCTCAGTTTTTCAATAGCAGAAGGGATTTGCTCTGAGTTTTTCTTGACTCCTATCAATACTGGATATATTGAGCACACTTACAGACCTACCAATGGACAAGTATTAATGCAGAGAGCAGGGTATTGCCTTTTTTTTTTTTAAATTATTCTATTAACATTTTAAACACAGAAATTGTTCTGAATCTTGCTAAAAGTACCTTAGAAGTAGTGTCTGATATTTATATACTGAAACTGTGGACACACTAGGATTTTCTCAGCTAATGCCACTGTTAGAAAGACTGTTGAAATGGGCTACAATTTCAGGACAGCACAAATCTAGACAATGACATTCATCACCTCAGCACCAAGGTTGGTAGGGCTTATCTGTGCTTTGGTCAAAAGAAATTTAGACCATTTGTTAAGTGTTAGTTTTCCACATAGTATCAATAGAGCTGGGAACTTTAGTGGCTTAAAATGTACAAAAGCAACCAATCATGCTGATCAGGGAATGACTAGAAATGGCATGAGAGGTTTACAATATAATAAGGGTCTATGCTTTTTATTGATAGTTCTTCCTAGATTACTATTTCCTTGTTGTACTAAGAAGCACAAAGAAAAATGACAGAACCTCATCTTGCAATTTATATAAGGCATAAATATATACAACGTATATAAATCTTAGTCTGGCAGTTCATGTAATATATATAAAAAAGATTTCCTTTAGTAGGTTAGTCTTGGAAAAGACACTATGTTCCCTTAAAGTCCCATATGGATATTTGTCATTCCTACATTGTGTTTCATAAAAAGTGATTTGAGATTACCTGTAAATAAAATTTCTTTGAAAATTAACTTTCTATTAACTTGTAAAAATCTAATGATTAAACTACAATTAATAATTTGAGATCATGATTCAATGAGCTGATACTTGTAATCCAATTGTGGAGTCTCATCTCTCTTGCTTGTCAGCAAGAGAGAGTGGGAAAAATTATCTTGACACTTTATATATATATATAAATAGCACTAAATGTATGTAATTTAGTCTTTTCCTTTTTTTTTTCTTACAGCATTTCACACCCTTTTCCTCCTCGTCCTAACCACCCTCAAAAGAATAAGATTTATTCACAGATTCACAGAAAACAATTACAAAGGTCACATGACTCAGAATTCAGAAGGCCTTGAGCTGGGATAGGGGTTTAAGTAAGTTGGCCTATTGCATCATTAAAAAACGCAGTTTCATGGTGCCAACACCTCAGTCCAATCTCACAAATTCTGGCTTCATAACTCCATAATTCTTGATTTATACTAGACCCACAAGATCTGCTACATTCTGAACCTATGTTCACTTTAAAGCTATCGTGTAACAAAACTGCCACACAAATGGGACTGTTTCTTTCCCCAAAAGTCATAAATTCAATTTCTGCTGGTTTAGACAGTCTTTTTTTTGAGAACATTAGTAGTAACCATATTTATAATTTTTCAGTTTTGTTTAATGTGTTTTAAGTTAATACATTCCAATTTACTTTTCATAGTAAAATCTGCAATAATACATTTATAATGTGTTAGATTTTACAGTTAACCACAATTTAGCAAAGTTGTAACCTATTAGTTTAAATAGATATTGCACAGTAACAATTCTTTTTGTACCCTTGTCTGGGACACAGCTCAGTTGGGGAATGGAAGGCACCCACTGCAGGAGGTGATCCAATCCAGGGGAAATAGATGACTCAGAATGACCTCAACTCAGAATGACTGCAGTGGTTTATCCATTTCCAGCAGTTTGAGGAGAAGGCAGAGCAAAGTGTCCTCATCTGGGACATCTTAAAGAGTGTATGAGTGACACTACATTGATTTGTGGTTCCTAATGTGCACCCAGTCTGCATTTTCTCAGTCAGTATGTGCTATGAGGACCACAAGCTAAAAAAGGACAGACAGTAAGTGAAATTATCGTTGTAGGATTACACACAAAAATAGTATTAGCAGGTTTTCGTCCAAACTGTAAGACAATTTCTGCCAGGTTCAAACAGCTGAATAAATAGCTCCTGGGTTGTTGATATAGCAGGGAGGAAAAAAGCTCTAATTTATCACAGTTTATCACATGCATTCGTCCTTACTGGTTTGTTTTTTGTGTTGTTTTTTTTTTGTTTTTTTTTTTTTTTTCTTTCTCCTCAGGATAACTATATAAGACTCTGTGTGGTGAATTTATGCCTGTTTGTATGAAAATTGGATACAGAACTGGGTCAAAGTACTATTCTTAGCCACAGATGAAATGCTACTGACTTGTTGAAAATCCATTCTCATCTATATATTTTTGTCCATCACATTTTGAACCTTGGTGACAAGCAGTTTAATGTAAATTGCTCTCCTTAAAACACCACATCTTCTTAAAGCTCTCTGCAGCAAGTACCACTTGTACAGCAGAAACTGCATTCTGTGCAGCATATAAAGAATTCTTGTGGAAAGGTCTGCTTATCTCATCAAAGTGAAATTCTATCTGTGTAGACATAAAGTATAGTATATATATATATAGTTATATACGGTATCATGTTGCATGTTAGAATGCACTTTACAAATTGCCCAGAATTTTAAAAATAATTTTCAGTATGACAGTGCCAACAAAAACATGGCATGATAACTTAAGACTCAGTATTATTATGTTGTTTCAGTTTTTTCTTCTCTTAATAATGAGAAAAACAATATTGATCTTGGATGTAACCATGAAAGAATGATGATTAAGAATTACAGAAATCTTTTGTCCCAGCAAGGTCCTTATAGCTGTCATGAAATTTTGAACTAGTGTACTTTGTTACCTCACAAATCATTAATACAGGCCAACAGTAAATTGTGGGTTGGCTCACTGCCCAGCATAGCACCACGATCAAACCTCTGCTTTCTAGTAAATTAGAACCAAACTATTTATATCAGAGGTACACACATTTATGGAGGCATTAGATATGAAATAATCTTTATTTGCCATTTGTGTTTCTACATGGCTGACTTTAAACTAGGTCATGTAAAGGAAGTTATTTGTGTAATCAGGGAAAACTACACTAAACAGACCTGTAAGGTCCTTTCAACAGCAAGGAAGTTTTGCTGAGATGCATCTAAATGAACACCTGAAGAGGACCTTAACTCTTCTCTGGGTAATTATAATTTATGTGAATCAGTATGTGTAGGCTCACAGGACCATGGATTTTGTGTGCATGACCACAGAACATGAGAGAACTGAATTCTGTTGAAGAAGCAGGATTAACCCTCTTGACAGAAAGACATGTTAATGAAATTGAACCACTGGAATGAAGCAGAGAAAAATCACACCTTTTAAAGTTGTTGGAAACACTTCAATCCATTACTTCTTGTATTCTGGTGATTACCAGCAATTTCTTAATCACAGTTTGTGTAATTACTTGCCATTTGCTTGTATTTAAAAAGAATTAGCTCAGATTGTTTCTAGCAAGTCATCAACATTGCTTAAAAAAGTAGTTAAACAGACAGACTTACTGAGTTTGTGATAGATAGCTTTTTGTGATCAGTAGATGTGAAGATATTTCATAGCAGCCTGTTCACTTCAGGTAGTTATGCAACACAAAGCAACTATTTCCCAAAACTGTTCTTTTCTTTTCTTTTCTGCTGTATTTCAGTGGCCTTCTGGATGTAGATTTCTCCTCAGTATTGTCACTTTAATGTATTTCTCTTAGGGGCACAAGGACAGGGTATGAAGAGAAAGCAAGTCATAATACAGCTCCTGAAAATGCCCCCATTTGTGACTAGTAATAATCTAGGAAAGGCAGTCCTGGAAAACTGGACTCCAAGGGAGCTTCACAGGTTTTCAGTCATCTGTGTACTCTGCCTCTTAAATTAGTTAGGTATGTTCTGCAAGCCTGTCGTTTTCATTGGGCATAGGTAATTACTGACAACAGTCCTAACCCACAGGGGTAATTGCCTAAGAAACATCTTGGCTTCTCAATAAGAAAGTAGCCTCTGATACCTTTGATGTTTAAATCTGTCAGCTGCTTCACTTCACTCTCACTTTGTAAAAGCAATATGCTTCTAATGACTGATACTACCCACAGAACAAATGCTTTAATTCACAGTGAAAATTTCCTTCTCTGGATAGCCTGTATTATGCAATATCTCAGGTACTTTTAAATTCGGGGAGCCAGAGGGGGAAAGCCAGGGGAGAGGTTTCACAGGCTCTGTGCTTCAACTCATCCATGCTACACCAATTGTCACTGTCCCCAGAAGGATTGGCTGCTACAGGGATAGCAGACAGGGGGGTCATGGTTTGTGTACTGTGCACTGGCAGGCTGAGGGAGACACTTAACTATGCTTCATTTTCAAAATGGACACAACAGGCTTCCATTTTGGTGCCCATATTATTAAATCTGGGAATTAAGTATAATAAACCCACAAGTGATTAAGAGAATATGAATAAAATTAATGGAACTACACCTGTTTAAACCACCTTTGAGTTTGGCAGAGTATAATTACTCCAAATATTATTGTAAAATCACTCTTTCATGTTTATGCCCAAAGATGGATGTATACAGATATAAACTCTTTGGGTGGCTGACAGAAAGGGCCTTCTTTAAGTGCTGCAGGCATTTCATATACAAATATTTTCTATGGTTTGCCTCCTCAGACAGAATAATATTACTTCAGCCAACATAAACATGTGAACTCACCAATAGGTGGAAAATGGGAACTGAGATGTGAAAAAAAAAAACAAACCTCTAAAAATTTTGACTCCAAGAATGAAATACTGAGATTTTTGCCATAGATAAGACAAATAAACAATTCTGAAACCAGCCCATTACACATTAAATCTAGAAAGACTGAAGTTTTTACTGAGTTCTTGAAAGATTTTTGTGCCACCTCATAACTGTTAAGAGGCAAAAATCAACCAGGGAGACCACAGCTATGGGGGCACAGCAGAGTTTGGAGTTCAGGTTGCTTCTGGTGTTTCCTTCCCCCATAGTTCTGAAACCTCGGCTTCTCTCTTTGCAGGCTACATCCTGGGCAGTGGTACAAGTGTCTGCAGGAGCTGAGATTCACACTTCAGGTGTGAAACGCTGATATATATATCCAATATATTGCAATATAAGAAGGGAAGCAACAGGAATATTTAATAAGTAGAAATGTCAGTAGTTTGATTATAATGTAGATGACCAGGTCCAGAACCAATGTTTTTATTGATCTGGTTTAGTTTGATTTCAAGACCACTTACCAGAAAAGGCCTTTAATAGATTTAAAAAAGAAGTGTAGGTGATGAGACACAGGGGTTAAAAATGAAGCATACTGTATATACAATGAAGAATACCAAATTATCCAGGCAGAGCCCACCTCTGCATTTCAGTACTTTCACACATGAAAATCTTTAAGTGTAGTAAAACACCTTTAAAATGCAGCATGAAAAAAATGATGCTTGGACAAGGAAATCGTGTTTGTGTCTTGGTTGCAAGTGGGGTTTTACAATTGTTAGAATGAATTTGGAATCTGATGGCACTTAAGCTAATAAGAAAATAAATGAGACCTCAGAAGAAACGGGTTATCAAAAAGAAGGTTCCAGCAAAGGTTATTCTAGGTATTATATTGCTGAAAGTGAAAAAAGCACTACCTCATAGTAAGGAAAGTGTGAAATGTGAAGCTAAGAAAGGAATAAATAGGATGCTGCAAACATGTAGAAGATTTTGGGAAACATTTAGAAAACTGGTAAAGTAAAATGTACATATTTACACACGGCTGGAATTCATGAATCTGTTTGGTTTAATTTTCTCAGAGACTGTGACTAAATATATGTACTTCTGGTTCTTCCAAATGCATAAGTCTATGGCTACTAGATGTATGCTCTTAATGGAACTAGAACTAGGCAATGATTTTTGAGGGATTGCTTATCATTATCATGGAGTGATGAATGACAGCCCATAATCATAAAATCTGTTTATTCTGTTTAATCTTACTATTATTCAATATGTTAAAAAGCAGCAATAACACAAGAATACGGGGAGTGAATAATCTACACTGAAGGACTGATTGAAATAAATTTTGCAGAAGCAAAAAAAAAAAGTTATCATTTTTAGACAATGTCAGTTCATTTGAAAAAGAGGAGAGGTGATGAGAGGGCTCAAAGTGCTTAGAGAGTTTGGCTGTTAAGAGTGGAATTGTTCAAGCTAATAAAAATATTAAGAACTGAGACTGCAAAAGAGTTTAGCAAAGTAGAACAAATATCTACTCCAGAGTTTGTCAGGAGTATTAGCATTTAGCTCTGCTAGGTTATATGAGATGGTGATAAATCAAGTAAGATTTGGAAAAGTCCCTGAAATCTCTATGTGGATCTCTGAGAATATAAAGCAGTGCTAGTCTTGCAAGTAGGGACAAGTGCTCAGCTCGATAGTATTCTACACTTCATGAGGGAAGACATATGTTGAACACGCATTTTTAGAAACCTAGTTTTACATTTTTTATTTAAAGGAAAACAGTTTTTACAAAGCTAATCTAATAAGAAGGCAGGCAGTTTCTTCTTAATAATTTGTGTATGAGTGAGAGACAGAGAAAATAAGATCTGGGTCCACAGGAGTAACTTTTATCTGCAGATAGTCTTTGTCCCGCAGCAGCCTTACGTTGTCTGACAAAGCCTGCATCAAGTCATGATGCACAGGAAAACTTCCTGGCTTTACCTGCCTTTCTTTTAAGATGCAGAGGAGAGACTAAATGAAACTGTAATTCTGGATTTGACAATTAATGTCACTAACATTTGGCTTGAATTTGCACCCCCAAGAGCAATATCCCCAGGTAGTCAGGTTTGTTCTCTTCCCAACCCTGCCTTCAGCTGAAGAAGAGCTGGTGTTCCTCAGTGCCAGGCCGAGCACTGCCCAGCCCTCCAGGAGGCAGGAGAAGCTGAGGGCCCTGCTTGCTACATGACCACTCTTTGCTCCACTTGTGTCCAGCCAAAAGGACAACTTCTTAGTGACACTGCCAAGTTAAACTGTTCGAGAAGTGTAAACCTCAAGCTGAAAGTCTCAATACCTATGACATTTAATTTAGCCTTTATTCGTGGTGTGTTAGATACCAAATAAAATGTCTGACCAAGGATTAAGGTTCAAAGAGGTGGAACCCACTGCATTATTTATAGCATATAAGATGGAGGAGATAATTTGAAGAGAATAGACTACTCCTACTGTGAGAATAACTGTGGACACTGCAATAAAAATCCTAATTTTATTATTCAGTGTAGTTGAATATAAGAATAGTGTCTGTAATATGAGCATTTCCACATTATTTCATGTTATGTAAGAGACATAAATATGTTTTTGTCCTCTCATCTTTAGTGTCCAGACAAAATCCCAACCAGTGGGGGAAAATTTGGCATATTCCAGGTTCAGATAGAGTCTCATTGCACACTGATGTAACTTTGAAATATATTTTCAAGACAGGACAGATTTGAGAGAAAATATTGGAGGGAAAATATTGAATACAGTTAAAGGACCTGTATATCTTTCTTGGTAATTTATTATCTGTTCCAAATAGAAACATTTCCTCTGACTAATTCTGGGAATGAAACCATCCCAATTACAGGATGTCAGTTAGATACTAGGGATAAAAATGCATAGTAGTGGGCACAATAAACAGAAATGGAATTTATTTATTTATTTATATATTTTTACTTCTGGAAAGACAAATAGAATTTTGGATCAAATGAACAGGTTCACTAATCAGTAGTGTATTTTAATAAATTTTATCTAAAAGTCTATGTCTTCTGTAAAAGGTGTTTTGTTTCACATCCCCTGTTCAAACAAACCAAAAAACCTGAATGCTCTGACAGACTGTATTTACCTGAATAGAGAGCAAACTATGTACATTTATTTTGGTATTGTGGTAGCATTGAGAAGCTTGACTCATGGAACCCACTGTGCCAGGGATGTAAAGTGACAGTTACTTGAGATTAAAGAAGAGAAGACTCACGAAAAACAAAAGTGAAGTGTTCAGCAGAAAGCAGAATATGTATGTGCTCCTCTAAGGTTTTTTTAAGAAAGCAAGCTGTCACTAAAAAGTGAAGACCAATAGACAGTATGTATTTTCATAGTTGTTATCTAACCAGGACCAAATAGAGATAGGAAAGAATATAGGATTAGTTAAAAAAAATACTTCCCCATTACTTTGTAGCAAGAGAGTGTTTTCCTGCACCTAGGGTAGGTACTATTTCTCTTTAGACCAGCCAAATGAAACAATGCTGTATTACCAACAAAGTGACAATGTGTATTATGAATAGTTTGGTTAAAATAAGAAGTGATCAGAGCCTTTGGCCATCCTTCAAACCAAATTGAACTCAAACCTTTGACATTTCAGTTACATTGTCTCCTGCCTCATCCTGCATTTCTCATGGTATAGTGTCATGCTAAAATGCCCAGAGGTCTGATATTCAAAAAGGGCAGCGATAGGCACCTTGCCACTTTCTGCTGGACTATGGATTTGTCAGAGAAAGAGAGTTAGAACTGTGGGGAGGGGGCATTTACTCCTTCAAGGCAAATATTGTTGGTAGGGAGAGGGCAGGCCCTTTTTCCATGATGCATGATAACCTCCAAGGAGAGCATTGATGATGGATGACTGCCAAACTTCCCTGAAAGAATGTTGTTATGCCCTAAAGAAAGAATAATAGCACGCTCAGCCTGAATTCACAGACAGTTCACTTAGTTTAGATACAACAGACCTAAAAAAGATTCCAGTAATAAAACTACCAATACATTTTCTATATTCAATTAGATCTAGCTGGAAGAAAATCAACAAAATATTACACAATCATTTCTCCCTGGATTTGAAAAAATCAGTCATTAAATTTCCTTTCTCAAATAAACCCAAGACAATCATAGTTGAATCTAACAAAACAGAAACTGATATTAGCTTTCACTAATGCATCTTTTTAAGTTCATGAGAAGTATTGACTGGAAGGATATCAGGTATTCTCTGATTAAAAGTGTATTAATCATTTACTGAAGATTATTGAATGGTTCAAGATGAATTGTCTGTTTATATCATTGATGCCAGAATGATTAATTCAAATCTCCTACTAAGTTTAAGAGGACAGAATTAGAGATATATCTACAAGAACCCTCTTGATCCACAGTTATTACATCCTTTAGCTAAATGAGTGGCGGAAAGTATTTCAGTAATTTCTGGGTTCTTTTCCCAACAATTGTGGAGTTTATAAAAATTGTTAATGGGGTGACAGATGGAAAATCTTTAATGTTTGTGATACACACACACACACACACATACATGCACATACACATTTTCCTGAGTAGAAGGATTCTTCATACTGACAGTGTAATGCTACAAGTCTTACTCAGATACTATTATGAAATCATTAGGAGGCAGAAGTTCATCTTAAAGCTAAGCGAAATTCAGCACAAACTCAGAGAGGGTCAGTTACAAACAAAAGGTGGATATTTAAGATGTATCCATACCTACTTGTTGATTTAGTTCAGATCCAAAGCCTTTTTTTCATACTTCCTGAATCAAAATTTTAGAACAGACTAGCAGCTAAAGTATGTCACAAAATCTGAATCCTGCTTCTTTCTGTCATCAATCTTGTGCGACTTAAAGCAAACAGTTTAACAATTAGTGTCTCTTTTTTGTAACCTCTACCACAAAGATTGTAAAGCACTTGGTGCATGAAAATAGAGTAAGATAAATTGCTGATAGTTGTAAAAGATTTGGAAACTTTAGGAAGCAGCCCTTGTAAAACTACGAAGTATTGGTGATTGTGTGATAAATAAAGGAGAGGGTCACATTCTTAGTGAAGTAGCAAAACTGCTGATGATTAAACACTCATTGATTTATTTCTTTCTCTGTGGGATTTAGACTCATTAGAAGGAAAAAATGTATTTATTATAAAAAACAATCTGAATTTACACACTCTACATTTACATAAATTAGAATGCTTTCATGAAGAAAGTTCAACGTTCTTACAGAAGTATAAAATGACAATTAAGACAAACACATGATTGACATTGAAAGTGTTGTCCTATATGTCATGTTACTATCACTCTTTCTCCACATTCTCTTGAGGGTTACATTTGTACATAAATTTAAAATGCAGTTATTAATAATTTTCATTTATTGTCAAAATGAGTATTGATTTACTTCTGAAATTTAGTTTATTTCACATTACTGCTAACATCAAACAAGATAACAGGATGCTATTGGCATTGCTGAAAGCCAAATGTAGGATTATGCTTGTTTATTATCTTGAGCAGCCATGCAAGCTAAGCTACAATGAGTCCTACACAAGGAGCAATATTCATATATTAAATCTGACGTGCAGTCCAGATACCACAGGAAAAAAATAAAATCATTTTATCCTGATTTCCTCAAGAGCAGTTTATGTGATCACAGTGTCTTCTGCCTATATTTTTCTGCCTTCCACCCAAAAGCTTTTTGACCCCTTTGGCCTATTAAAAAAGGTGTTCACTATCAGATGACGATGTAAACATCAGGGACACTTCCTGAATGTGCTTTATGACTGTCCCACTTGGCTGACCTTTGTGGGATCCTTGTGACATAAAGTCATGTGTTGAAGAGATGGCTTCTAGGGTTAATGTTTTGCCATGACATTCCAATAGTCACCATTGTCCTTGGCAGAAACTGTGCTGCAATGACTAGAGTGAAGGAGATTTCTTTACTCTGGCAGTCTCGGAGGGCAAGGCAGCATTTGTGCATTATGTGTCGTAAAATACAATAAAAGCAAATTAATTTTCTCTGTGGAACTATAACCCAAAAAACCTACTTAGTGCAAACTTAGGATCAATATTTTGAAACAAAAGCAAATTGATTTTCAGCACTAGTTCAATATTTTAATGGTTGTAATGTAAGAGATAAATAACAGAGTTGTTTCAAGTTGTTTATATCTATGTATTCCAATTTCAGTGAAAATACATTCTACTATTATTCATTGCTGGTACAAAACCTCTAGTGCAATGTACAATGGACACGGTCAACTTAAAAAAGCTGAAAACTAGGACATATGGCAAGTGTTTTGTATTTCAACAAGTGTTTTGAAAGAGATGAAGCTCTCTTGCATTAAACCCTGATTGTGAACTGAAGGCAACAGCTCCTGTTACTATGCACCACTGGTATTATTTTTGCTCTGCTAATATTCTTCTGCAGCATTTTATAGTGACATGAATGTATTGCAGGGGTCAGCACTGTGGTTATCTTGAGATCATTCAAATGACTCCTGGGTATATGTATATAGAACAGAGCTTTACAAAAGGTTCTTTTGAAATTCTTTTCTAAAGGGTTATAATTTCACTATTTCATTATATTAAACACAGGAAAATGTCACAGAGAATTTACTGTTATCAATATGTGCAATAAATCTTCTCGTATTCTCACTTAATCATTTGTATATTTTAGAAAACTAATTTAATCAAATGTTCATTAGCAGTGATAATTAGTTATAGCAAAGTTCATCAGACAACATATACATATTGCCAAATGATCGCCATGATGTTCTTTTGACAGAGTTGTTACAGCACAAATGTTCACACATTTTTATGTAGACTTTTCACCAGCACATGACATACTGGCTATAAATCTACATTTAAAGATTTATATATTACAGATGCACTAAATATTGTTGAAATATATTTTACTTTCATTAATTTCATAATCTTAAATTATAAATGCGTATTCAAATATTGTATATATTATGTCCATTTATATTATAGTAGTAATTGATTATTTTTAAGGTTAATTATTTCTAAAAAAATCCCAAAGATTGTCCACAGGAATCATGTGTTTGCTAATATATCAGTAAATTCCAAATTCTTCAGAAAGTCTGCATGTATTATCAGGAGTGGCATGACTTGAAATTCTTGCTGCCTGAAAAAGAGGGATAGCTTTTTATTTAGGGCACATAGCTTGGGGGAAGCATATTCAGTCACTTTGCCACAGGTTTCCCGTGACTTTGGGAAACTCATTTTGTCTGTCCATGGTTCATTCTTTTATTTATAAAAGAGCAATAAGAGCCTCCTCTCTGAAATACTGGTTGCTTTACCATTTATATTTTGAGGCATGAAAGGGGGGAACATCATTATATTTTTCTCCAAGGCCTAATAAAATGGGGCCATGTTCTTAGTTGAGGCTTTTCGATACTGTCATACTATATTGTAATAATGTAACTATTATTGTTCTGACAAAATCATTAATTCAACTGCCCTCTCTGATCCTTGAAAGTGCTTCTGGCTCCCAAGTAGTCCATGCTCTAATCAGGTGGATGAAAACAGAACAGAATGCTCAAAATGATTCCTGCTGAAACTGTGAAGAGTTTGTCTGGTTTTCTTTCCCCAATGCTCAGTATGTTTTCATGTGTTTCTGGGTGAAAAGTCTCCTTTGTCCAGTCAAAGCCTTGGTGTTCCTTGAGCTATAAAAGAATGTTTCTTGACGTTACATTAAAATTTGTCAGTGATGTTGGAGGATAGTGACAGTGTGCACTTACTGCAGCTGTCCTAGAATAATTAGTGGCAACTAATAATCTGGGAGATAGCACTATTTTGTTGGACCTTTTCAAAAGCTAATGAAAAAATGAACATCCCAGAGACATTATAAAAACTTGCCAGAAAGACAAGTAGGTCCATCTCATGTTGTCTGTACCAAAAATCACCAGAGGAGCAAAAGGAGTAAAGGGCACAGGCAAGGGCTCATAACCAGAGTGATTGACCTTAGTTTGGCTGATCAGCTTTTTAAAACTCAGATTTCTGTGTGGATTTGGAGCTGGGAAACTACATGTAGCAAAATTGCCTACAAAACCCAGCCAGAGAAACCAAGCATATTTGACTTAAACCTGTACTGCTCCTTCACAGTATAATGACAGGTTCATTTGTACTTAAATTCTGGCGATGTTAGAACTGGAAACTTGTGAAAGTTTGGGTTGGCTCTTTGCCAACGGCCAAACCTCACAAGNGAGAAAGCAAAAAAGGAAGAACACCTCTCCTTTTGGCTTATATACACCTGATTATGTAAAGAGATGGGATGGAATACTTCCTAGATTTTGACCCTGGTTACCAAGGAAGGCCTACAAAAAACAACCCATCACAAAACTTAATACAGGAGTTTGCCTTAGCTCACCCCCCAGGAGGCAAAGATACATCAGGGCTCTTCAGCTAACATTTTGTTGTACTAGAAGACTGCAATACCCAGACACAACACAGAGAAATTAGGAGAGTTCTTTGGCTCTACATTTTCTTGCTTGTGGGTATGACTTAGAACCATTGAGCACAGTTTTCTTTATGAGATGTTTTACAGTTCTGCAATGTTGTTTTTCATCATGGAGTCCGTGTATTGGAGAGCAAGCCAAGAGTAGCAGTTAGCTACTTAGACTGTCCAGCTCTTACTCCAACTGGAGTGTTAGATGAGAATTTCAAACAGTGGTGACAACATCTCTCTTAAAGCTGGGGCCTGGTTCAGCAAAAACAGGTCACAGCCATCTGTGTTAAGTAATTTTGCTAAGTCTTTCTCTTTTTATTACACTTCTTGTATCATCCCACTGTCAACACAGAGCAAACCAGCAGATTTCAGGTGCAGTCTTGGGAAACCTGCCCACTTTTGCTCACCACAGTGATAACTTATGAGGACAAATCTGCTTTGCCTTTTCTAAAGGAAAAAGCCCAAATGAAAATTTATGATGAGAGTTTTATTAAAATGTCAGGCATTCCTTTAAAATTAACTCAGGGGAAAAACCCTACAGTTTCAGAGCTCTTAAAAGAGTGGATAGTGCTCACAGATTGAATATTGTTCTTCTCAGGTTATCAGACAGACTGTTCTTTCACTCTGGCAAAGGAATTTAACATTGATAATTCTTGTTAATTGCTATCATCTTTCAATAGGTTTTTTTTCTGTCAGCATGTGCTGTGCAGCAACTGTATAGACCAACAGTGTTTTTATTCTGAAACACTAAATTGATACAAATGCTAATTTTGCGTCAACCAATTTTGGTTTTGATTTAGAAGTTTGGGAAGAGAGAGAGAAAAGAAGTGACCAGGAAGGAAAACGAGATCAGACCTGTAGTCTCCTAGATGACAGTACAAGGGACTGTTTGCATAGTGCAGAGTCCAAGACCTTCTGTTTATGTTTTTGTACAGAATCAGATAAGGAAGAATATTGCGCAATAGTTGAGATGCAACTATCTCAGGCACAGATTGAGCCTAGTTAACTCAGCTTCTAAAAAAAACCGTATCTATGCAGGACTAAAGGCAAAATGTTCCCTTCATTTATTGGGTCTTATCCTGACAGACAAGTAAAGGATTGTAAATTTTGCAGAGTGAAAACAGAGTTAAATGTAGTTGTATATCCCTTCTGGCTGAAGACAAACCCTGAGCAGGAAGCCCTGTGTTACTGAATAACTCTTTTGATGTGTTTCAGGAGCATCTGGTTGCCTGTTACTGGCTGAAGAAAATAATCAGTTACATTTTCACCTGTTCCTCTTCCACATCCCTGAAGTTTCTCCTTTGTCCAATTACGAGACTTCACCCTGTCCCCCCATGGGCAGAGGATAAAGAATCAGCCCTTCCACTGAGGAATTAACACTTGGGTCACCAGTTTTTCAGGCTGCATGTTGACTGGATGTAGGTTGTTAAAAAGGAGCAATTCCTTCCACCTTTGTTTTGATTATAGAAATCTCATATTTGATTACCAAGCATCCCTATGGGAAAATGTTTTTTTTGTGTAAGAGGGCACAGAAAGTAAAACAAGGAGAGATAAAGAAATAAAATATACTGTTGAAAAAGGGACTAATCAACCAGTAAACATAACTGTACTTCAAATTTTTAGTACAGTATACGTGTTCAAAAAATGTTCCCAAAATTTCCTCCTTTTTGTTTTTAAATTAAGATTCCTTCATATAGTTTTGAAGGTAAAGGCGTTTTCATTTAATAGGAAACTGTGATTTGTGGAAGGAAACAATATCAAGTGTGGATGAGAAATAATACAAAGTTCAATAATACAAAGTTAATGCTATTATACTGCCAGCCTATTTACAGACTGAGCTGAGAACTTCTGGCACAGGCGTCTTTCACTTAAATTGATCATATTGTGATAAAATTAAATATCCTAATCCATGGTTTCACAGGAGCCTTGATGTCAGCAGGCACTAAGGACTGCTTGTTCTAGCAGTATACAGAGACTTGTACTTTTTGGAAACCATCTGTGGTCTCTTCTAGGAATAATTCCCCGCTAAGAAACTGCGGGTTATATGTTACCCATGTTTCTGGTAGTATCTTGTATCTATCTGTGAGCTAGAGATTTTTGAGCAATAATTCCATACTATTTGTTTTGTATAGTGACAGAACTTGTAAACAGCTCTCTGCTTCTAATAAATGAGTTAAACTCTTAATGACTATTGCAGTAATGAATCCATAGAGAAGGACGTCTTATTTATATTGTTACCAGATTAAGAACATCATCAGAAAAGCAGTTAAGTAAGGTATGTAAAAACTACAATTCTTATCATCAATCATTTCTATATGACGGCAAATATATAGAGCATAGAGAAACCCTCACATGCCCTAGAGACAAGCCTCACAGACACAGGTGTTAATAATGAAAGGTGTGCCAAGATTATTTTTCAGGGAAAACAAGATAGGAATTTCTGTGAGAAAAGTTTTATGGAGGGATTAGAAGGTGATAACAGGTGGGTGTGGGGAGACCATGAATTGGTTCATTGTAGCCTCAAGAAGGGGCATTAGAAAATGTAATAAAGAATGCTGTAACATACAGGAATGAAAAAAGAATTAAAAAAAAAGTATCCAGAAATGAAACTGAAGAGACAGCTTTATTGTGTGATTTATAATGAAGTTTTGTGGAACTTCAAACAGGAAATGATCTTGAATTTGATGTTGTTAAAAAAAAATAAGAAGGAAATTGAGAAAAAGATTCAAGGAGTGATTTGATATGATTGAAGCAGAATAGCTGGAGATAATTTTATCAGTGGTCTTTTATATAGAGTCTTCCAGGAATGGGGAGATGGGGGAAGAGAGAAGGCTGGTGAAGAAGGTTTTATTAAGTCATATCAGTCAAGTTGAGAGAAAACAGAATGAGACAACCAAATTTTTAGCAGCTGGCATTTTGAAATGAGAATGAGAGTTTCTTATGTTGGACAAGACAAGTCAAGACAAAAGTTATTCCAGTCAAATTTATTGTGAATTCCACAGGAGCTTTTTTTCTTTATTCACTAGTTCATCTGAGGAAAAAGGTTCATTAAATACATTCACCAATATCTGCACTGGTAATGAAAATGGTGTGTTTCCTAGAAAGGCTTTGTAAGAATGTACATAGCATACCCTTGAGAAGGGAGGATTTAGTAAATATCACAGATGCAAATCTTGCATAGGAGATTTAATCTTCCCAGTTTTTTCTGGTTTTGGTCATAGAAGGGTCTTTTTTGTGTGTAGTTGTTGTTTCCTCCTCCTTTTCTCCCCACAGGGAGTAGGAAAGAAAATAAATATATGCTCACTGGAGTCAGGAACATCAGGTTTTGAGCCAAGTCCTTTATGACCTTTGTATTCCTGTGAGCTACTTATGCTCACAAGGAGGTGGGATGTAATGGTCATGGGTTCAGTGAAGAGAGAACTTCATACCACATTATTTTATAATGCATATTTTCTTTCCTAATCACAGTGAAATATTTGAAATAAAAGGGTTGAACTAGGTCTTATGAGTCACAACCACAGTGCAGAGCAGCCTACACATGTGCAGGGCTTGTAGTTTTAAAAGTTATTACTTCACCTCTAATTTTTGGGTCATATATATGATTTTCCCATTTCTTTGTTGAAAACGTGCACTTGTGTAATGCAGACGCCTGTCTGGTGCTTGTGAAAAGTACCAGAGTGACAGTTCTACAGGGCAAAAGTAGGTCAGTTCTGTGCAGCAACGAGAACAACTTGGGAAGCCGCATAAAAGGTTCCCGTGGCCTGACAGTATGTTCCAGTTAATGGTAGACCTAGTCTAATGGCTTCAAGGACAACCTGTAGAGGTCAGAAGGAAATTTTCAGGGGCACCCTTGGCCTCTCTGCTGGAGCTGTAAGAGTGGAAGCACCAGGCATTCCTGTGGTGGACCTTGTTCTCCACATGCCTGTGTTGCAGTCCACAAATGTTACCAGCTTGCTGCACTTCTGGCAGAAGCCACTGAACATCGTTACTTTTTTGAAATATTCAGCATTTGTTTCACAGAAATCTGAAAAGGAAATGAGAGCAGGAAGAAAACGGCAAGGACATGCAATAAACCAAAACAATTTTGCAACCTTCTTTTTTTTCCCTGTAACTTTTTTTTTTTTTTTGTTAATGCCAAACATGGTGACATTATGTTCACATTAAGCATGTGCTGTAAAATTGCACTTGTCAAGCATTTTGTTTGGCAGAAATGCAGAAGAGGAAGTGCTGAGCCAAGAAATGTTGTTCCTTTTCTCTCTCATAAAATGGAGAGCTCAAGATCCCTGTTATATGAGCAGGTGTGGGACTGCCAGTTTTTCCAGTACATACTTTCATTTTCAGATGGTTTTAAGTTAGCAGTGAACATTTGATAATGGCTTAAATCAGGCCTTAAGAAAAGGCACTGAAGATATGATACAGCTTATAGCACATTGCTTTTTGGAGCAATCTTCTGTCTTTCCAATACAGTGGAAAGACTGCAAGTTTTCAGGAGCAAGGACAGTCTCTACATTCTGTTGGAGCACATGGCCTGTTCTAATCCATGGCCAGAACTGAAAAGACAGCGAGATATCAGAAATAACTCCTTGACTGTTGTTTTCTAACACATGAGCAAAATTGTATATCTCTGTGAGATTTGGATGGCTGTTACATCCAGCAGTAGTTTTTCTGTAAAAACAAAGGTGCATAATAGGAACATGTGTTAATCCATGACTGGAGAGGACCAGGAGAGCAGTGGTAAATCATCTCACACTCCTGCAGCAGAAGGAATTGTACCTGCCTCCCAGGGACCCTCAATCGGGCTTGCTGTGGCTGGCCAGATGTGTCCAAGCTGTTGAAGTTGACATAATTGTAAAACACATCTTGACTGGACAAATAAGGAAATCATGACAACAGAAACTCTCCAAGAAGCTCAAATAAATTAATTTTATTAGTGTTGCATCTGATAATACCAGTAAACTATGACTCTGAGTTAGCTGCGTACTCTGTGCACACTAGCTATGGATATGTGTGGGGTGAAATTTTCATTGCAATTAGAAAAAGATTTTTTATAGAGTTGAATTTCACTCATGATGAGTATATACGATATACATTACATTATTATTTTCCATTAGAGACCAACTGTCCTCTCTTCTGGTTTGTCTTACAAGCTTAACAATGCGTAAGTTTAGCCCCCTGAGTATTCCATTTAAACACCTTCATAGTTTTCCAGATATTTTGCAAACCAGATTATAGCACCTGAGTAAAAAACTCACAACAACATTTTTCTGTCTGGGTGAGAAGAAGTTAAAATGTATTGTTCTTGGAAGAGTGTGAGGAAAATACACATTATTGTTAAAAAGTAATAATTAAACATCCTCTGTTCTATCTGAAAGTACAGACTTATTATAAATAAAGATAAACAAGTGCAATATAAAACCCGCAAACATTTATTCTTTTTTAATGGACTTTTAAGTCCATTTCTCTAGTTCTCAATGAATGCAATAAAATTAAATTAAATTAAATTAAAAGAAATGTCAAGAAGAAAACAAATTTATAATTAACAAAGCCCACAATAAATTTGCAATTACTTGCCCATATGAAGGTCTTGGAGAAAGTTCATTTCAGCAAGGATAACATTGACACTATTGGAGCTTTAGCAGGAACAATTATTATCATTGCAAATTACTTAAACTATTAAACTGAGAATAATTCAGAAATATCATTAGCAGTCGAATTACTTAAAAAAACTTGTTTTCTTTCTCCTTTGTTTAATTTAAACTTAATGTCTGCTTATTCTCACACAAGCAGAAAATGCTGATAAATAATTCCAGAGCATGCCTAAACATCTCCCTTCACAGCTAGCTTCTAATTTGATCTCAGGAGACCCTTCTTGGTAGCTGAATGAAATATTTTCATTTATTCTAGAAGAGCCTACATCACCATACGTTCGTAATCTCATGTTGTTTGGTAATGCTGCTAGATGAGGTCCTCAGCAAATCATTAAACTTGTTCAATAACAACATTACAAAACACAAGAGATTTGCCCTTAGTGAAACAAAGAAGTTTTCCAAATGTGGGGAAAAAAAAAACAAAACAAAAAACTTTAATAAGCCAACTTGAGCTTCTAGGGCAGTTTCAGATATTATTTAACATTTTAAACTTGCTGTTGTGCACAGCACAAGAACAAGGAGACTTCAATGCAGTGTCAAAGTGGTTTGAAAAAGCCTTCTACTTCCACATTGCAGAAAATGCAAGTGATATTGTTCTTCTGATAGGATCAAATGTTTTGTCTTGTTCAGCTCACTCCGCATGTTGCATGTTCCCTGCATTTGAACAAAATATGGCCTTTTGAAATTTAAGTATTCAACCTCCCAATTTGATCTTCCCAAGAACTATGTTTCCTGATAATATGATAATGTAAATGACTTTGCTATGGAATTCATGAATCATCAAGATATGATGTGAAGAGAGGAAATTAAACACTTGATTCAATTAATCATTCTTATTAAGCTAGAAATTCATGATTTGCACTCCTAATAAATATGATGTGAAATTTCATATGCATTAATCACACGAGATTAATACCCATTATTATTCTTTATATTAAATAGCACTGGATTCAAGTGACCCAGACACCAGCTCCCTGATCAGGAAGGGATGGAGAGTACTGTGGAAGTGGTACACTCTCCCAGAGCAGAAAAGACTCTCACTGCTTGACAGATCATCCATCTTCTTTCTTGGCTTTATTGTATTTCTTCCATATTGATGGAATGGCTTTCTCTCTGGGAAAAGTTTGTTGGGTCAAGTGCTGAAAATCAAACTCAAGTTCCTTTGTGCAACAGTAAGGATTGAAAGTGTAGTGGAGCAAAGTACAGCTATGATTCTGGATTAATTGAGGTCTGTAAAACTTCTAATCACCTGAGATCATAGCAATTTTTAGGCTAAACATGTCTTTATTATTATAATTATTATTTGCACCACATTTGTAGAGATTATGCAATTTCCACTTTTTATTATTAGTTGAAGATATGTGATATCTGGTCCATTTCTTCTACTTTTTCCTTAAGAACACAATTCAATATTATTTTATTGACACATAGAAATGTACATTTTTTCTATCTATTAATTAATCTACCTGCTTGCCTATACATCCATTCCTCTGTAACTGATACTCCACATAAAAATATCAATTATTTGTTCAATTGTTTTTTTCCCTCTGAATAAAAGAATCAGTAGTACAGAGCTATTATTATGTAGTAGCTTTATGATATACACACATATGCAAATGTACACACTTGAAAACACATTTAGAGAATTGCAAGGAGTAGGGTAGATAACTCTATCTAGGCATCTATCAATTTCCAGATTTATGGCTTACCTTGGTGTGGTGTGCAGACACGTGTAGGTCACAGCTAATAGCACCTTCATCGTCCAGTTGTCAGAGTAAAAACATAGAAATGCTCTGGGAAAATATCCTCTTTCCCTGGTAACCATGGAAGAGCCCAGCTCCTCATTTGCTTGACTTGTTAGAGCTGCACAGGGCTAACTTTGAGTAAGGTTAACAACAGACATTCCTTTCAGTTAAAACTTTGAATATAGCTAATTTTACCTTCATTAGGATAAGGCATGTCTGTAAGTGAACTACCTAAAGCTTATGAGCCTTCAGAACTACCCTTGAAGTAAATGTCCATTGAAAAAGACAATATTTTCTCTATGATTTTTGCTGTGATATTTTAAGAAACTGGTTTTGGTAAAATAATTTCAGTCTGGACTTCCCTGGTAGTTTCCTATAAAAAGAAACCGCCAACACAGTCCTGTGTTATTCTTTGCTTTTGGTTGAGATAAATTATTAGTAAAAGCAATATTTTTGGAATGCTGTATTTTAAGCTGTTTTAAAAAATAGACAGTTTTAAAGGTTTGTTTTTAATCTACCTATATTTTTAAAAAATCATGCTATTGACAATCTTTTTAAGTGATTTTTAAAAGTGGTAAAAGTTTTACTATACTTAGAATCTTGAGAAAAAAAGAATCATATTGAGTGAAATGGAAAAATGACAGTTATTTCTAATTCTTGCAAAATACTTATATGCAGGATGTTGGTGTATTCCATAAGGATAAGCATGTCCAGGAAGAGACACTTCAGTGAACATCAGAATATCCTTTGTGGTAGTGGACTCTTCTATTTTGCATAAGCCCATTTACCTTGATATTAATTTCTACTTTCTTAGGAATATCACTAGGTAGCGAGAAATCAACATTTTATTATACCCATATAAGCTCTCTTCCACCATGACTATTTATTTGGTTTTTCTTTGGTATTTTCTTTTCCAAAGGATACTGAAATTGCCATATAGAACACAGTTATCTTTTGATAGCAAGTTAGGAAGACATACAGAACCTCCCCAACTTTGTCAGATTAGTTAATTTATTAAAAAATGCCTGGTAAAGATGTCCACACAAGGTATTGAATTATGAAATAGAATTTTCCTTTGAAGTATCTGCATTTGTTTGAACTTTTTACACCTTTACTTCTGCCTGCAGTCTTTGCCAGGTGAATATATCCCCTAGACACCTTTTGTTTTGTCTTATCAGGAAAGGAATGTGGTTGATGCTGGTGTACATAAGTGAGGAAGTGTAACTTTCCGTTTGTTTCTGCAGTGTCTGAGTTTGTAGTATTATCTCTTTATGACTTCATAATGATGGCCATCATATATAAAAATGCCAATCACAGACTACTTTACCATTGTGTAGCTACTACACAGTCATTATAAAAAGTAGCATCTCTCTGCTCCCACAAGTAGATGACAATTAAAATTGAGAAAACACAGTGAGCTTCATATTGCTCCCATTTTTCTCTTTTCTAATGCAATATTTTGTATATGCCTTTTTTTCTCAGGGAGATTTTCACAGCTCATCCTAATATGACCAATAGAGGAAAAAAAAATTATTATTGAGAGAAGAGATATGAAATGATGGACTATTAGCATGATATCACTATATTTAGAATCTCTTGCTAATTATTGTAGTTCTTGCCTTTTGTTTGATATGGTATGTCAAAAGTTCTGAGTGAATTTTATTTCATGGAGTGTTTATTGAGCAACTAACATGCCTCTCTCTTTGCAAACTAATTAGCTTTGTTCTTTCTGGTTTTTTGTTTGTTCATTTGTTTTTTAATGTAAAGTGTAATAATCTGAAACCATTTTACACCAGTTCTGTCCTTTACAATGCCATTACTTTGCACTTCAAATAAGACTGGCTAGTTAAACTTTAGTTCATATGAATTTCTCTTTCTGTTTTAATTCAAAGGAAATTCTGCAAGGTAAAAGTGATGAGGGCATCATAGATGGAGATTCCCTGTAGTCTAAACTGGCAGTTTTGCTGAGCTCTAGGTACAAGGCACCTTGGAGCAATTTGGAGGAGGGGTTTGTTTTTATGTTGCCTGTAACACAGCCTGCCAAGGAGTAATTTGAGACAGGAGGTTGGGCACTTGGCAACTTTCATCTTGGAGGTGACAATGCAGAAGCTGCTAATTAGTGAATGTTGTTCGTATAGATTTGATGTAGGATTCTAGTCTTGCATATGAAAAATGCACAAATTTTCTTTGTGCCAAATTGGCCTCCATGTGAGGATTGGGTAGATCCAATTAATGTCAAACAGCCCTGTTGTACTGTATTTGTATAAACTAGAGTGTGATATGCTTACATGTGGCATCCTTTCGAGATGGTGCGCTCAACTATGAGTAGGGATGAGATAATGAACACAGAACATATTTATTTCATCTGAACTAGGCAGAAGATTTTACCTTCTGAACTAAATCACAAACTTCCACAGCCACAATATGTTCCTCTTTATGTGGCATAAGGACTCAGTCCAGTTATGATACTCCTATCCAGTTTGTGTTGGTCAGTTACCCAGTGGATTTTTAAATACATCTCACTTAAAAATAAGGTGTATTTGCCTCATTTCTGAAAATCAGGATTATTTTTGAAAGTGTAACAAATAACTTGTTACTCAAAACCTTTGAGAAGCACACACTTTTTTGGTGTTTTCCAGAAAGTATAGCACTAACAGTTGTATTGCTTATTAGTCACAATCCTAATAGAAGAAAAGGGGGGTTTGTCTTGTTTTGCTTTGCATTGGAGAAAAAGAGCTGGGCAAGAAGAATGTGATGCTGAGATCATCATTCTGTGTGAACCAAGATGAATAGTACTGGTGGGATGTATGAGCTCAAACTGTAAAGAAAAGTTGACAGAAGAAGCACAGGGAATTTGAGACAGAATCTGGACAGCAATATAGATTAAGGTGAACAAATACAGTCACCCACAGAGACTGAGGTGAATCTTCAGATGGTTATTAACTGTTTAAGGAATGTTGTGTATGCTGAGAGATTTACAAAGACAAAGTGGCAGGTCAGGTCAAGAGGACCCTCTGATTAAGAATTAGGCTGTGGTCTGCATGGTTAAGAGGTACAGAGAAACAAGTGAGAAATTCCTGCTGCACAGACTCATACCGTATGTGGCTCTAGACCCAGGGCTTAAGCAAACATCAGGATATTTTTGTGTGAAATTTCCCTTTTATTACTGATTACCTTTTACATTTGCTCACTGATAAACTGGTGAACAATCTTTTTAACTGCAGCATATTTCACGTGATGCTGATTATGAGCAGTCTTCTAAGGGAGCCTTGTGCCATATGTATTGTATTCAGCCTTTCAGGGAAAGGCTCAGTTTTAGGGGGAAAAAACCCCTTACCTTTCATTCAGTAAGACCTCGGTCAGGCTTCATCCTTTGTAGAATCAGTTACAAAATACGCACTAAATGAAACTGATATCTCTAAGAGTTGCTTCGTTCCCTGTTCAGAAAGCAAGTTCTGCTAGAGAATCCAGGGCTTGTCAGCTCAAACACAGAGCATGTTGTAGTATGAAGATTTGGAGGAGGATTTAAAGAAAGACAAGAAAAGTTGGAAGTTCATTGATTTTCAAAGCTAAGGTGTTACTGTAAAGTGAAGCATGTTCAGTACCTGGCCTGTGGCCCAGTCAGTACTCTTTGCAGTGCAACATATTTAAGTGAGAAATACCTGGTGCGGGTCTGAGTGCCAGATATTAGATATCTCATATTTTTAACCTCATATGACTTATGTTTTGTTTTTGGCATTTAAGCATATATTCTAAGTTGCTAAATGCTCAACTCAACTTTATCAGGAAAAAAAAAAAAAAACAACTAGACCAGGTCTGTTTCTGTTGATCAGGATTTATTTATTTTTCAGTAAGCCCTTTGGTAGACCTGGGGATAATCCATTACCTCTACACTTTTCTGAACATCTGAAGTCCTGAAGTGACTGAATTTTGAAAAATGAACAAGGGGGAATGTGTGACTTACATCCTGTATGAACCTTAAAACCATTACACATGCCAGTATATAAAACGAAGGTACTTACCTCCACTGTTATGTTTGCTTTTGGTTACCCTGTTTTAAAAATGGAAATAGCAAGAAAACTAACAGAGAAGGAGTGCAAAAAGAAAAGATTTCTTATAAGAAGAGATTTTCAACAAGTGTACCTATTTAGTTAAGAAAGGAGATAGATGAGAGGAAACATCATGAAGAGATATGAAATAACAAAATATAATAAAATTGTGCTAATATTACAAATTGACTTCTTGGATTTTTTCCTTCAAATATGCTTCTAAAAAGCAACTGTCTTAATACTGTTAATGCAAAATGATAATCATATGCTCTCTCCAAAAGGACTTAGAGGTTAGCAGTAGGTGTTCATGCATATATATGTGTATAGCAGGACATACATGCAAAACTTCCAATGCAGTGTGAGAATCTACCATTTTATTCATACTTATAAAACAAAGGTCTGTCTGCAGTTTAAAGGAGTTGTTGTCTCAGTTGGGGAACTACATGGCAAACCCCATAATGTACATGCTTGCAAAATACCTTGTGAAAATTCCAGATTCACTGGTTTTTCCCAAGTTTTTACATTTCCTATACTCTATTTTTGGATGGAGATACAGGGTAAGATCCTACATGGGTCAAAATTTCAGAAATTTGAGGAGGGTTATGCAACCGGTGCAGTCACACTTGAGAATCATTTAAGTCAAGATACGTAAGATCATCATGGGAATGACAACAGCAACAACACAAGGGAGTTTCTCATACAAAGCCAACATTTAACAGTGAACCCTATGGATGAAAAGGACTTCAAAAGCAGATAATCAAGTGAAACTGCCTTCTGGAAAGGGCACCAGGCAGAAGCATATGCACAGGAGAGATCTGACGGGATCCACAAAGACTATGACTTGCTGAAAAACTCATCATTGACATCAGAGAGCAACATGGGGCATCCTGCCCTGTGTTTCACAAAAAGCTCTGCTGCTTCACCTAGCTGATCAACACGTGCAACAATTTCTTGTTCACACAGTCAAAATTCAGCACTGCTGTTTGTGTATTTTGGTAATTGCTTCAGTCTTTATTTCACAGCTGATTTAAGCCTATTCTGAAGCAAATATAGAGTTAAACAGCAATGTTGGATCTTCGAGACTCAGACTGGGACAGCTATTCTGCCAAAACCACAGGAAATCTAGCCAATTATGAGTACTTACAAAATTGTGAAAAAGCTGGTGGTGAGAGCAAAATACTTTTCTGACAGATCTATGACACCACTAAAAATTTCTTTAACCAACAAATAGGAATGAATCCGTGACTGGATATAGCTAGATTATAAATGAATATGAAAGACGATTTGCATGGAAAGCAATTGAATTGGGAGAGCTAATGTGCTTGCTTACTTAGTTCCCACAATTTTTGTTTATTTTCTGTCCTTGAGGCTTTGCGAAGAGGCTACTGGGAGAGAATGGCTCTCAGCACTTGTGTAGATTCAAGAACTCTGAATAACTTAGTATGTCTGCATTTTTGCCAAAGTAATTGTTTAAAATACATACATTGTGCTCATTTCAGAACAAAATGCAGCATGCAGATGAGTAACATTGCCAACATGAATGAAAAATATCCCTCAAAGCTTTATCCATTTTTGTTTGAGAAATCATCTGCATGTTCCTTTCTTAAAAATGGTCAGAACATTTTCCAGAAAAAATACATGTTCTGTCTCAATATTCTTGAATGTTCAAATCCCTGTGTTTTTCTTTTACTACTGGAAAACCATCAAACATATTTAAGAACTGTTTCTTGGGACAATTTCTGTAATTTTGGGAAAACCTTTTCTTCTCTACTTTTGCTAGAAATAGTCTGAGCAGAACAGCCTCTATGTAGTGAATAAGTTCAAAAGAAATATATTTAGTTGAATTCAGTATCTTAATATAACTCAAATAAGTTAGAGCAAAATATTACTTGTGGTATCTTGCATCATAGATCTTTCTTTGGAGAGCATCCAGACATGTTGCTACTATTATCTTAAGTATGTTCTTGTTAAGTGCTAATATTGATATCTATGCCTCTCAAAAGAGATATATAAATATATATGTGAACAGGTTTTCCCAGTATGTGTCTCATTGAAGGAGACTTAACAATCCTTTCTTTCCTGACCTTTTAAAGTAGCATAGTGGGCAATAACCATTAAGTGATCAAATATGAGAAATGTCAGGTGTGGAATAAGCACTGACAAGGAAATATTTCATCTCTTTAAGCTCATGAACAATCATTGAAAAACCCTGACTCCTATTAAGGGTACTTTTTTTTCCCTTCAAAATATTCAATAATGGTACGATGAGTTGCCTCATGAAGCATTACTTTACAAAGTTAAATTTAAAGCTAAAAAGAGATCAAACAAGCTAAAATATGGTGTAAGTCTGAGAAATTCATCATTGTTGCTTACCCAGATATTCTCATTTTCGTCACACAGTACCAGGTCTCATTTAGTAATACATTTAATAATTCTAACAACCCACTTATCTACTTTTCTTTTACATGTACTGCATAATCACTCTCAGATCATCATATGTCACTGTAAATTCATCTCACTTCTGTTAATCCAAATAATTCAAGTTAATAGTGATTTAAAAAAAAAAATTAGATTTCTTTGTAAGAAATCTTTAAAGACTCATACATGCTGCAAGTTTTTGGTTAGACAGACAGTATTCTGTAAGAATTTTCTGGCAATGAGAAACATAAAGTGGAGTTGAGATCAGAAATCATTGTGTAGGCTGGCGGGTGCTAATTCCTCCTTTATTGTATTACTTTGTAGTGTTTTACACTGGCAAAGTCCACCAGTATCACTGCACTTACTCTTTATAACCAACTTCAAAATGTTCTGATGATAAGTATCACACTGCTGCTTCCTTAGGGCAGTCCTGGACAGAGCACACTCTGCACCAAAACCAGTGTCTGTACCCAAAATCTTCACTGTGTTCTGGATGAGTTCTTCTGATCCTAAACACTGTCAGTTATGCTATAAAATTAAAACCCACCTCTATTCTAGTTTGGAATTCATAAACATGTGTAGCTCTCAGTACTTGACTGTATTCTGTCTTTAATGTCTGTTTATAATATACTTAAAAGTTTATATTATGTAGGAAAGCTAATTAAAAATTAGGCCTTCTTCATAGACTCTGACTCCAGCTGTTCTCTTTAAAGCAGCTGGTAAACTTCCATAAATAGTCCACCGAAGATTAACCCTGACAAACACAGACTCCTGAGGTGGGAGGCATCATTTCAGTGTACAAAGTTCAGCATCAACAATTAACCTTGCTAACAAAAAGAGGGATTATTTCAGGATGTGTGAATGGGGTACTGAAATGTAAGAGGCACAGACCCAGTTTTTGGGGTTTCTTTTTGGTGGGCTTTTGCTGCCTCTGCACTTTTGAAGCAGCCTTAAGCTGCTGTAGCTTTGGTGGTTTAACCAGTCAGAATCAGGAGTGCAAATCAGGCTGTTGAGATCTTGGATTTTCTTGCTTGGGGTATTTAAAAGAAGAATGTGACAAAAAAAGGAAAGAAAATTTTGCAACTGCTTTGCAAAAAATAAATCTGACTGTGGGGAAAGAACCTAAACAGAATAAACTCCCAGACTTCTCTGTCATACTTGGTGAATATTGTCCATCAACTTTCTGGCACATCTTCATTATCTGCAAGTGTAAACTTGGAACATTTGTGGGTCAGGATCACTGTGCACTTAAAACATGATACTGTAAATTCAAATTGATTCCACATTCTGCACAGAGGAGACAGGCCTTGCCAGAAGCAATATAAACTAAAGGTCTTTTGGGGTACCAGTTTAGGTTTGGCATCAGAAAGACTAGAGAAGTGAGTAGTAAAAATGAATAGTAACTTGAGGATATTTTAATAACAGCTGTTCTGTTTTCTTTCTTAGTGCACTTTTATTTTATTTGCACTTTTGTAGTTTCATCTTGATGACATGGCTATTATTTTATAGCAGTTTCAAGCAGTTAATTAATGAACTGCACACATATGACATGACACCACCTTGCCCAATTATCTCTGGCATCTATTTTTATGGTACAAAGCACTGGTGCATTGTGAATTGCTTTAGATTGTAAATTGGCTCTGGAAGCTGTTATTTTAATAGTCAAAACAATACAATAGTAATGCTTGATGGCTGACATGCATCAATGACAAATTGCCATACATGATCTCATTGAATCCACCAAAGGACTTGGAAACATTTGATAATGATTCTCTGTTCTTTAGATGTAGAAATCTCTCTTGTTAAATTCACAACACCTTATGAAGTCCTTAAAAAACAGAGTGCCATATTGCTGACAACCTGTAAATGACTGAATTATGAAGAGAATGTATAGCGTAACTTTGGACTGATTTTTCACAGGATCTTTTGCTAGTAGTAGTAGACCAAAAATATTTTGTGTGTACCGGAAATTAAACACAAAGTAAAGACAAACATTTTAGGGCAAAGTTATTTCTGGCCCTGTATTTTCAACTTTATAAAGGCAAATGTACAATACAAGCTTGGACAGAAATCATGTCCTGGTGTCCCCCATCCCCACTCCTGAAGAATGACCTGGAGGGACAAGGGATGTGTAGGTAAATCCCTCTGTCTTCCCTTCTCAGTTACATCAGAAGTAAGCTGTGGCTGGGAGATGTAGTGCACCCTCTCTAAAAATGTGATGCCTCAGTAGTCTTTTTTATGAATCACTGTGTCTTGGTCATCATAGATGAATACACTGCCCTGTCAGACTCATATATCAAACAAAAGCACAGATCTTTTGTGTACCTTTTGTGGGATCTGAATTTTTTTGAAATTCACCTGCATCTTATAGAAACATTGTTTCCTCCAGATTTCTTCCTTCAGAATTGCACAACTTACAACCAAACACCTTCCTCTAAAATAAAGCTGTAGCACAAACTTTGGTCTGGTTTGGTAAAAACCTGCTCGAAAAAATTTTCTAGTTTTAAACATGTGGCCGAAGGAAAGCACTTTCAAGCCATTCCATACTTTGTTGTCCATAATGAACCCTTACTTTCAAATTGTATATGATATCAATGAAACACATCACCTAAATCTCATTATTTTTATTATGTGCTACATTACAAATATATTAGTTGCTGTGAATAGACATAGAAATGTTTGTTCATCTAAACTTAATAAAAATATTTCCCCCAAATTAACACATTTTAATTTTGATATAGAAGGGAAAACTCCTTTCCTGTAACTTTACTCTGCAAGCTAAAATGTATGCTTTCAAAATTAATTTCAAATATGTGCAAAAATTGCTGATTATTTGTAAGAATGAAAAGACATTATAGTTGAAGGATGAATTCCTCTCTTTGCACATAATGCAGAGGAAACATTCTCTGTCTCTCACAAACGTCTCTTTCATGCACAAATATACACATGTATTAGAGTACATTTGCATGCAAAAATTCTGAGACAGAAAGATAGGAAAATAATAATGTTTTCAGCTTAGAATGCAACCTTTAATAGTAATTTCTCATTGTAATATGATTCTATACTTGAATATGTTTATGTAGAATAAAAAGGAAGAAATATTATAGATGCAAACATCTATTCAGTAAAACAGGCAACATCTAAGAGAAAATTCTGTAGTTTGGTAGCCATTTAGGACTAATTTTGGAGAAGAAACCAGAAGTCCCGATACATTCCCAAGTCATCTAATTTTTTTGCAATATCACAGGAGCTTCTGTAATTCATATCCATGAGCCTATCCAGACTTTCTTCCCAGGTCCGTGACAGTTCCTCACTGCCTTTCTCCATTTCACCAGCCTTTCATGGCCTACTATAGTTTTCTTTCTAATTTGGGTGGTTTTTTTACAATTTCTGTTACTGTAGTATCTGAGCAGTTGATATTCTCCACTGTACTCATACTTACAATACCCAAGTATAACTGCATGAGAAGCAAGTGAAGTACAACTATCCCCATTTTATAACTCAATAATTGAAAAAAGAGACTCTCACCCATATCTGCAATGGTATTTAGGTAGCCAGTTCCCTTTGAAGTCAGTGAAAGTTAGATACCTCAGTAACTGCAATGGAGGGAGAGCTGGAACCAGACATTCAGCTAATAACCTGCTCATTAAGACATCCTTTCTTATATCACTAATTCATTAAACCTGATACTTTCTGCCCCCTTTTTGTATTTGCCTATCACTCATTAAAAAATTATATGAAGGTGTTTCTCGCCTACTTATATATATGTGAATATCTTCTGAACTATAGCTAGTTCTTTTCAGTATTCTCTGTGCCTTGAACTGCCACAGAATTTGAGATCCATGAAGTAATAAACTAAACTAAAACAGTGGGGAAAGCAACTATGGAAACTCCAGAGTCCTACCAAAGAGCAACTGCTATTTTTAGTTGATCTTTTCAGGCAACAGATTTTTAAAGTCAAAAGCAAGGGAACGATGACCCCTGAAATCAGGAAAAAAATTACACTGCAGTGGAAATCACATAGATGTTTGCAAAACTGAATGCAAGAGAGAGCACTTTAAAAAAACTCTGGAGTATAATTCACAGTACTCTATATAGTTCCTCTCTCTAGCAATAATTTAATTTTCATAAGTTATTAAATGAACTTTTTGTGAGGTTTAAGTCAGGCCAAATGAGAGGCAAAACAGACTCTAGAGGTGTGCATGCTGACCAGAGGAAAAAGAAACTTTTGAATAAGAGAGTCTTTAAATTGTTCTGTATAGTCCTAAAAAAGTGGGTTACACCGGTAAGTTATTTCAGTACATAGCTAATTAGAGTATTCTTCAGAGAATCCTTTAAGAAGAAATAAGCACATGCCTGACTGGAAGCATTTAGGGGGAAAAAAATCAGACTATTTTAATAGTTGTGTTTGCAATGCATCTGTTTTAAAATTGCAGAAATAATACACTGTTCAGATGCAACACATCTGCTTGGACAGCTCTGCTTTTCAGCGTGTTAAAGCAATTCTAAACTCTGACTTACTGTTATGCTTGGAGTCATTTGAACAGGCCCCCTGGGATCTAAAAGTAGGATGTCTGTTTCAGACTTAGAGATTTGGGGGTTAGCTCCATATTATACTCAGCCTTACCACAGAGGGTTTTGGGGTTTTGTGGTTTTTTGGTTGGTTGGTTGTTGGATTTCTTTTTTAGTTTTATTTCTCTCATTTAAAGAGATTTAGAATATTTTGTTCTTAGTGTCTTTACAAAAACAGATATAATAGATAACATCACTGCATGCTAATACCAGAGATGCTGAGTGGACAACTTAGAAATGGAAAGCAGCAAGGTGAGAAATTTCTAACACATGCAAAAAAAAACAAAAAAAAAACAAAAAAACAAAAAACAAAAAAACCCCAAAACCTAAAAACCCCCCAAGACTGGTTAGGACAGGACTGTCTTTTTTCTCACTCATGCACTTTCAGTATCAAAGAATAATGTACAGAGTTTAGATAAGAAATCAGATATTTCCGTACTTGAGTTATGTTTATCCAACTAAGCATCAAATGCAGCAATTATAAAAATTAATCTTCCTATATTTGCTCAAACAACTTTGCAACTGTTCAGACAAAGAAAGCCAACTTCAGAGCTAAGTCAAGAGTTCCAGATAGGCATGAATTAAAATGAGAGATTCTGAACAAAGACCTGGGGTGATTTTATTGTAGATGGATGATCCCATTTATTGTAAGCTGCGAGTCGAAAATGAGGAGTTAGTGATGGAGAGATAGGAAAAATTAAGAGACCAAGTAATACGGAATTAGACAAAGTTGCCAGTTAGTGCACATACTGTCAAAAAAGTCTTACTTTGAGCAAAGGAGAAAGTAAGCACAGAAGAGGGAAAAAAAACCAAACAGTCTCTCAGTCTTCAGAACATTTTAGGAGTCATTGATTCAAGATTATTCAAGTTCATAAACAGAAGAGCTTAGATAAGATCAACTGGATAAAAACTGTGATATTTGTAATTTCTAATTCCAGTAATTAAGTGCTGTTCTAATTCTACTTGAGAAGGCCTCAGTGGGATTATAATAGTGGCATAATGATGGAAACAAAGACAAAGAAAGGATCAGAAATACTACAGAAAGGGAGGATACTGAAAAATTCATGACATACAGGAATGACTGTCCTTAAAAGGTTAACCTTTGCTGACAGTTGCTGTAACAAAGGTGTGCATGACATCTTGTTCCCTATGTATTTAAAAAAAAAAAAGGAGGAAAGGCAGAAATAATTGTTATGTTTGACAGTGATATTTCCTGCAGTTGCTACTAATGACATTCTTCATAATGATCATAATTTTTTTAGGTGGTTGATTTCTAAGAAAAAATATTTTTGTCGAGTCCAAATATAGAAGCTTAGAGAGACTAAACCTATCAACCCTTAGAAGCAGTGGAAGAGGGAGAGAGAAAGAAAGAGAGGGGGAAAAAAAGAAAAAAAGTGGACTACCTCACAATGAACTCATTACTAGGACAAGTATCAGAGTCAGTATACTCAGTGGATGTGACATGCATGTACTTATGATAGGGAGATGCTTTAGCTCCTCCATGTTGCTTCACCCCAACCGGCCTAGGTTCATCTCAGGGAAGAATGGGGAATTTGAGAAATCTCAGAGCCTCTGGCAAGCTGGAAAATAATTTTCCTTGCCAAGCTTGGTTCAGAAAGGAATCAGGCTTTTGTTTGTCTCCAAGGACCTCTTGAGTGGAATTCAATGCCTTCAGACCTTGAAAGTCACATTGCTTCCGACCACCATATTGCTGGGAAACTTTATTTTATATAGATATTCATCATTCGTATTCCAGTTTTCTTATTTTCATTCCATCTAAGGCATTTTGTCATCTTTATATTGAACCATTATTCAATGTCCCATAGAGGGTATAATGCACAGTCTTTATTAAGATGCACATGTTCATGGAATAACCCAAAGCTCATTAAAAAGATAAACTTATATTAGAGTATTTGGTGCTATTCTCAGAGCATGCACAAAATATGGAACAAATATTGTACTTATAATTGCATTTTAATTGAGCTATATCGGGTATAAAAGGATAGTTGCATATGGACTGTCAACTTGAATAATATTTTAAGGTACATCTTTTAATTTTACTGCTTTTATTGTTACTATTACAGTTTGAGAAAATTTCCCCACAGCTGTTTTTATTTTGTGAAAATCATTCATCCCATGAGCATGACTGTAGCTGTGTGCAGTATACATAAATCCTTATGATCATTAAACACGTGTAGTTAAGGATTGTTGTGTATCCATACATGTTTCATTTCCTTGCTTTGTGTTTAATTTTTCAGTGACCATCCTTATTGTTTCTATATCTCTGCTGTAGCACAAAAGGGAGATCTTCAATTAGCAAACAGCTTAAATGCCGTTCTGTTTGCTGCCTCTGTTATTGTTTAAAGGTTCTTGGATTTTTTTTAATGAACTTACCAGTGATTTTTGGCTCAAAACCCAGAAGTGTTGCCTCATCACTTTCCCTAGGCAACTGAACCCTAGTGACAGCAGTCCTGTCCCACTACTACAGGTGGTGCATCACTCTCTCACACCAGCTCTCTGACAGGTCTCCAATTCCTAAGTTGCCTTTGCTTCTTGCACACAGTCTCTGGTACTGTCAACTTTCCCTTCCTTTCACAGAATCCCTAATATTTTTCTCTTTCCTCCTGCTGTTCCCCTGACTAACTTCTCCCAGCTCTCCTGGCTTTTGTTGCAGTTTCTCTGCTCACATAAACACCCTGGGCTTCCTTCCTGCACTGCTTCTTCTCCCCAAACAATCCCAGTTATTCATCACTTCTTCCCAGGCTCTCACTTACTTGTCTCCTCTTCCTAGAATTCCTAACTGTTATTTGAGAATCCTCAGGCTGAAAATGATTTTGACATAAAAAGAATCACATTTTCTGAGAAGCATCCAAATGAGACAAGCTAAAAACCCAGGTGAGATAGTAAATTTTTCCTGATTCCAGCACAGAACTAGAACGCACTCCTAAAACTTTCCACTAAGTGATAGTAATGAAAAGAAGAAAACCTTTCTGTGAGTTCTGCTTGATTTGAAACTGAATGCAGGTAATTCTGTTTTCTGTCAGATCTTGCAGAAAATATTTTACAGAAGTCTCTTTGGTTATTTTCACAAACATACTCAGAAGAAGACGCCTCCATTTGGCTTAGGCTTCATTAATTTAGCAATTAACATTTAACAGCCAGATTGTTTTCCTGAGCCCACGGGGACCAGTGCAAGAAAATATCTTCTGATCTATAACCTCATTGCAATCTCAGAGCTCCTAAAACTCAACTTTTTTATTCTAATAATTTTTGCTGATGCAGGAGCCAGTCATAACTATACTGCAAGTAGCAAATTGCTGTGCAATACTCTCTAGTCAGACCACATTTATTGTGCTCTAATTTGTTCTAAGACGATAGGGAAGATGCAAATTCTAGAGAGGCATATTAATCTGTAGGTCAAACAATAACAAAATATTGAAAAACTGTCTTAATGATTTTTTACATTCTGATGGAAAAGCAGGGAATTCCATAGAGGGGTTCTGGTGATCTCATAAACCAGGAGAATAAAGCTGAGAGGCTTATTAATGCCACCAAGGCACTGAAATGGAATTTGTTTTATATCATGTACAACTGTATAGGTGTTTATTATTTATAAGGGCTCCATTCTAAGTCCTCTTCTGATGCTTCATATCTTGCTTTTCCCAACTGGTTTTAAACAGCAATTGTATTCCAGATGCAGCTTTAAATGGTGCTGTGTTAGCTCCCACCTTTCACTTTTTATTACAAAATTTAGTCTATTATACGGGCAGTATTTTTCACTGAAAAGTAAAAGTTAAAAACTGCTGACTTCTCAGGAGGTGTGTGGGAAGAGGTTGCTCTGTGCGTACCATATGGCACTCAGCACCTCTAGGATCAGGCCCTAAACACCAGTAAATCCTGATTTCTAGAAAGTGTGCGCTGTGCAGGCAGAGGCAACGTACTGCTCCTGCCCAGACTGGGTGATGAGCCTCCTCTCTGGCTTGAGGGAACTGGTACTGACACTGAGCACCAAACCAGCTGCAGTGCCACTCTTTACAGTCAGAATTCCATGGGGCCATGTTGTAAAATGGTTGACGGGGTAGGTGGGTTTCCAGAACTTGTGTGAAGAGAGCCCAGTACTACTGAGAGCACAGAGTTTGCATGAGTTTTTATTCTAAAAATCCACCATTGAAATTAAAGTGGTACAGAAGTGTCAGTGATGAGATGGTAGGGGCAGCTTTCACTCACAGAAAAGTGGTGGCACACCCATGTGAAACAGTACATTCCAGCTTAATGGCTCAGTACTGTTAATCCCTCTTGCACACAGGGCAGATGCTCAAAGCATCTCCAGCAGGACCTCCAACACATCCAGCTCATCCTGTCCACAGCAGAACTGTTAATGGCAGAGTGAGAGCCAGCCAGCAGGGACAGGGACAGGGAGCAGTCCCTGTCTGCAGGGGTTACCACTGCCAGCCTGACTCCACGCCTCCTGCACTGCTCTGCAGGTGGTTGGTGCTTATAGTGTCAATTCTGGGTGACTGTGTCCTCTGTCATCCCTGATAAATTAATTATCTATTGTAGAATAACCTACCATTATAGGAATGCAGATAGCATGACCCTTCAAGCATGGTACTCCTAGACCCTGCTGCTGCACTGCTCATGCAACAGCTCCCTCACTACCCATGTCCAAACCACTTGAGGCCTGACACCTAACCTGGCCTCTGGCAGCTGAACACTAACATGCTTTGGAGCCTGATTTCATGGTGTGGGTGAGCTGAGCAGGCTGAAGCGTCCCTGCGTGGCCAAGAACCAGCCTTGGGAGCAGAAACCTTGCAGGCAACTAGCCCTTCAGAGAGGTTTTGTGCTCACAGCCTGGAGACCTGCAACACACGTGGGTCAGGGAACATGGCTTTCTTCTGTACCAAGAGTTGAATAATGTTTCTGTCTTTTTATATTCTGCTTGTGAAGAAAACAAGGGTGCTAATTACTTGTGGTAGTGCTGCTGCTGCTGGCAACACCTCTCCACAGGTCTGTCAGGTGCCAGGGAGTTGCAGATTGGAGGTGAAAGGGAGAGAATGAGAGGCTCCATATAGAGCTGTCCAGGGATCTCATGAGCCATTTAGTCATCTTGAGATGATGACTTTAATGTTAACCTTTTAAAAATGTACTGTTAAGGGCTTACTAAGAAAGTGTTGATATTTTCAGAAGTTATTTACAGCAGTAACATATTTTCTCACAATTGTTTTAGTAGCAGTACTAAGTCATCATAGTTTTCAGAAGTACAATTGTTTGCAAAATATTTTCTCTACCAGTTGTACCATAAGTACAGAACACTGTGATAACGAGATCCTGTTTGGTTTAATGCATAACAATTACTTTATTCCTAGTTTTATTTTCTCTCTGCTTTTCAGTATAATCTGTTGAGGGAGTGTTGATCTGTGGTGAAAAACAACTATAACAAAGCTCTGTCTATATATAGTAGTCATAAGAAAAAGCAATGTGTCTTAATAGAAGCAGGAAAAACTTAAGATCTTTAGTGTGATCTGAAACATCTATACTCAGTATTTCTGCAGTAACTACCAAGGGAAGACTGTGCTGATCATCAGTTATTCTCTTAGTATTCTCTTGTCTGTAGAATATATCAATCCCTAAAGAAAAAAAAAATAGATTTTTTTTTCCCTAGGAAAGTTGATGTCTTTTTTATTGTGTCTCAATCTACATCTTAAATTGCACATCCAGTTGACACCTGGTACACACAAACAAAGCACCGATTCACACCTCCATGGCTTAGCAAAGACAGATCTACCATGGAAAAGGTAAGGAAACATTTACTAAGGCAGCCAGTAGACCACAGTAAAACTTCCCAAAAGAGACTACTCTGGCTGGCTAACAGCAAACTTTTCAGTTTCTATTGCCCCTAGATCTGCTGGGGGAAAACAGTAATAGCTGTGCATACCTAAAGAGTTTTCAAACACCCCTGTACAAGAAGTCTTTGAACTGTATTTCATACTGTTTCCCATCTCTGCAATGCCTCTCCTCCTGCCATCCTTTTCCTACCTTTTCCAGACAGCTCATTTGTTGTGCATCATGCTGCTGCAAGCTGGTCCTTTGCACATCTTGAGTTAGGGCAGGATTTGTCCCAGATTCTGCTAGCATACCAGAAATGTTAATGTTTAGTCTAAAAGTTTTAAATGGCAATGGTTTCCTTTTTTTTTTTTTTTCCTTCTTTCTGCTTAACACTGTTGTCTGCTTATAAAAAATGCTAGCAAGGGAAAAAAAAAAGGTGTGTGACCTATTAAAATGAAAGATTGCCCATTCTTGTAATTACAAGTAACAGGAAGCCTGGTAGTACCTTGTTTGTTAAATTCCTCTGACCTCTTCCAAAAAAAATTGTACAAAAAGTCACAGTTATTAGTACATCTAGAGCTAAGGTCCTGGTCTATGCACATATGTTAGTCATTTACCAGATTTTTTTCCCCTGCTTCTTGCTAGAACTGCAGTGAATTGATAGCTGGATATTCAAACACTGGTGGACAATCCCCTTTAGGCTGCCTTGGAAGAACTTGCTAATAACTAACTGCCGTTCCTCTCTGGCTCCGGTTCCCAGTTGCTGTAAGCCTATAAGGGGGCCCATTTCAACCTGGTTTGATAAAAAGGAGCTGTGAAAGAGTCTCAAAGATGCAGAGTCCTGGTGCAACAGCAGTTTTAGGTCTGACTGTGGAAAGGGAGAAGGAGACTTAAAAGTCCCTGTGGTTTTCAGAGTGGGCTCCCTTGTGAAGGTTTAATGTGAAAACACTGGATTGCCAGGGCTCTTTCAGACCATGGTGGAGGAAGCTAAGCCTGCATACTCCTCCGTCCCCAGGCCTTTGTCAGGGTCTGTCAGGTGTGAAGATTTAGCTCCTATTACAGGGAGTAAAGGGATCAGCTGCAAATAAAATATATGCTGTGGATTAGACAAAAGCCCTGTTCCTTTGCTAGACGCACATCTATGCCAAAAGTTAAGTACCTCAGAGGGCACCCCTCAGTACTACTCTGTGACTATAGGGTTGTTCTAAAGCACAATTTTGGAGTCTTCTCCAGTAATTTACTTTGCACACTCGGAAGCATTGAAGCAGTTAATCTAATATGGACTTTCAAATTTGAAAGATTGATCACATAGAAATGGAAATTACCATCATTTGACTCCAATTTATAAAAGCAAATGTTGTCATTACCACAGTTATGCATCCAAAATATAAGGTAGTTGCAATCTGGGATATTTTTTTCCCCTGCAAAATAAACTGTCAAACTTCTGTTCATATTTATGGGACACCTTTTCACAAAAAGTTTTTATGTTCTGGTTCTGAATTTCTGTTAATAGGGTCTTACATGCCAGGAATGCTTATCTGCAAAATCACAAGTTAACTTTTGGAAACCTAAGGGAAGAGAAAAGCAGGGGGAAAAGAACGAAAACTGACTTTGAACTGAAAATGTAATTTGTTATGGCTGTAAAACTAGCTGAAATGAGGAAATAGAAATGAGAAATGGAAATCAAAGAAGTTTCATAATATGTATGTATAGAACATAAATGAAAAAATAAACTAGTGTTTTAGAAATAACATGACTGCTTTCTGATACATGTAGATAAGCACATTTAAATATAGCTTTAAAAAGTACATCAAAACTGCTTTGTCCTAAATGAAGCAAGTAGTCCCTCAAGAGAGTTGTTAGAGGGTCTGTTTGCTTATTCAAGTGACCTCTATCTGTGGTAGTGAACTTCAATACCATGGAAAGCAACTCATGTATGTATAGGCATAGGAAATCAATGGTCTTTATGTATGGTGAGACTCTTGATTTCCCATGTTTCCTTTCTAAGTAATAACATTATCATATCTGGAAATGTCACCTGTGTGGGTTTTTTTTCTTTCCCCAAGAGAACTGTACTGTAATTTCTCGGGTAATCTGCATCCATTGAAATGACTGTTCATTGAAAAGAAATCTTTGCATAGCCTGAATTGTCAGGCAGCTGTGTAAAATGTAATCAATGAGGCACGTATAGTGAGAAAGATCATAGATGGGACAGCTACTAGAGAAGAGAAAAAATGTAGAGGAAGTGCTGTTAAAGTGAGGTCTCTGGAGTAAACTTTCCACTTACAACCTGCAGTGCTACTGAATCCCTGCTAATAGCTAATGGAAAGGTTCTAAATGTGAAAATAGACCAATAAATAATCCAAAGATGATTGGCTGGCAGTGCTAGCCTCATTGGTTTGAAACACCACTTGACGTGGGAATTGGTGAGAAGACTCAGGCTGGATGCTTGTGCCACCACTTTGGTATGTCTCTTGGAAATTGTCATTCATATCACAAACAATCTTTTCTTTAAGTCAGTCGCTGCATCCTCTTGGGTGCTTGTTGCTAATGGAGACAGAAATACAATTCTAGTCTGGATTTAATATATTTCACGCATAGATTCATCGTGTACTGCTTTTTTTGTCTGAATCGGAATTTCAACATTTTTGTGACTTTTGACACATCATCACTCATAATGGGGTCTTACTTACAGGAAATAATGAACGTATTCTTGTGCCAAATTTGAGGATGTCTTGTTCACAAACACTGTTTGTGGTTTTCAGACCACAAAATCAAATGACTTCATGCAAAGGGATGATTATGAATAGTCCTGTCATTTCTCTAGCTTCTCACAGTGCTTCTAATAACCTTCAAACCGCTTCATTATTCTCTGTGCCCACTAAGTCACATAGCATCTAAATGTTTTAGAATAAGATGTGTTGAGCATGACAGCATTAAAGAAAAATATATTGGTGACAAATTTTCAGACTTGGACCTTTATGTGGACGTAAATAAATAGCCTGACTGCAAGAAGTAATAAGCACTACCTTAAGCTTAATTTCCCTTTGTGGTTTGAACAGTAGGTGCTCTGGGTTCTTTAGTCTGACCTCAAGTCTGTGTTTATATATGGATATGAATGTGTCTGTGTGGATACACATGCATACCTACTAGAAGAAATATCTCTGCCCCATGAATACACCCACTGAAGAATCTATATTAACCTAGTAGTAGTTTTAAATCAATTCAGGGCCAAACTGCCATCCCAAGTCTCAAACTTCTCATAGTAAGCTCATTCTGCAGGATAAAAATTGGGCACTAAAGTGTAGTTTTCTTGGAATAAAGCAGGACACAGGCAAAATTCCCTACAGATGGAAAAGGGAACACACATGGAAAGCTGAATATAAAACCTACAACACAGATGAGCCCAAGGATTTTATCCTCATTGATGAACAGGGACAGATCCTTAGTGGGTGTAAGTGGGAACAGCTGAATTTGGGAATAGCTGAACTGCGGATTAATTAGAGCCAGGCAGATTTAGAGCAAGAACACACCATGGGAACTGCAGTTCACTGACCCAGGCTGCGTATCTGGTCTGTAGGTCTACAAAGTTTGAGGAGCTTTACAGGACATTCAGGTCTGCAGCTTCCTCCACATTGATGAGCACTTACGAGCAGCCCTGTGGTGGCAGCAAGGCACTGTTTATGTAAGGTCTCATGAGTGTGAATGAGATTTGCACTTCCAGCCCCAGGATTTTTTGGAAATATGTTTTGTTTTCCAACAGGCTTCTGAACATCTGGAAATGCTGGCATTGTAGTGTCTCAGCATAAATCATAAATGACTGGAGGTGACTTTTTTACTCCTAAAACCGGTCCTTTTAGGCATTGTTGCACCACAGCAAAATGAAATGAACTCCTTTCCCTTTGCTGTAGGAGGAGAAGGAGCACTTGGTCTCTGGGGAAATCCCTTCCATTTCTTTTTCCTAACTTCTGCCCATCAAATAAGGAGATAAAGAGAATTTCTTGGGCTGGTACAAATAAAGGCCAATTTCTGAATCTGTTCTGGTCAGGTAAAATTGCTTCTGCTGCTGCTGTTACCACTTCCATTCTTAATAACCATTCTGTGACCTTCACTCCCCATCAATCTATCCCTGAATAGTTATTCTGTTTGCAGCTTTTCTTCTAGCTCCCTTGTCCCTTGAAAGACAGCTGTGAGATTTTTCAAGCACTGACACAGTTTCCACTGCATGGCTGATCTTCCCAGAGGTGTCAGGGTCTGACTAACCCTCCCAAGGAAGCTCACGGGGCTGGTACGCTTGGGCCGTGTTCTCACATCTGAAGAGCTGTGATGTGCCTGGATGTTACTGGCAGTGCCACCAGACTGCTACTATGCTGGGGTAAATTCTCTTTTGGTAAATCTCTTTTCATTGTTTATCTTAACAGACTGTGATAATCTTGTATTACCCTGAGAAAAGAAAGATGTGACAGAGTACCTGAGGAGACAGTCACAGGTTGGAAATGAATAGTGTTTCCAATCGTATAAGAAGATGACTCAATCTCTCTATCACCTCTTCAAGCACTTGCTACTCTGTTCTACAAAGAGAATCTAACTGAATAATAAAATCACGTTCAACCACTCAAACCGACAGAAGGATCTAAACTAGATCTGTGGATCAGAAGCCTCCTGAGACTTGGAGCAATTCCAACCCTGGATCCTGCACCAAGTGCTGCAGTCAGCCTTATCTCGCACTCACTGCTGTCAAACATTTGCAGGATCACTTTTCTAAATGTCTTAATCCTTCTGCTTTTGCTGATTTGTAAATGAAGCCAAACCTGCTTTTTTGATAACAGTCACCTAGTAGTTTCCATATTTGCACATCTTAGCAAATGTGGGGAGTTGACTTCCTGCTTCTCACAGGGGACCTCAGCTTACTTCCACAAAAAAACTTAATTCAAAAGACAACTGAGAAAAATCTCATCGATATACTAAGATGGCTAATTAGTATTTGGTTTATAGTTACATGCTGACAATGATTAAACTAATTACAAGGCATACTGTGCTAAATTGCTAGCTCTTTGTGTATTTCTAGCATAGCTGAGAACCAGAGAAGTCCTGGTTCAAACTCTTAGTATGTTAAACAGATTCTTATTAAGGTTACCTGCAGAACTGTCAGTGCATATGCACACACACCTAATGTACACGTCTGCATATATGTGTGAGAGATCTGTATTCAGAGATAAATGAATACAGAATTCATTCTTTCAGTCAGAGAGAATGGAGAGTGTTGTGCTATGTTAAACAGTTGCTGTGCTCCTGTCGAAACTGTGTCCGTGCAAAGTGGTGCGCTTGCCCAGAGCATGTCCTCTGCAGTCTCAAACTAAGGAAAGTACAGACCCAAACAAACTCATGCAGAAAAGTAGGAAACCTTTCTGCCCACCAAGAGGTAACACAACCCAGGCTGTCCAGATAAGAAGAAATATAATAATTTTCATTACAACAGACAATGTAGCTTGTTTAGACCACATTTTATTTTTTGAGTCACTTCCAATAGCTAGAGAGGAGAAAAACTGTTGCTCTAGTAATGTTTAGGTGCAGTTTGATGCTAAAGGCCACTAGCTAGAAGCATTTTTCTGTATACAAGAAATACCAGCAAGGACCTTTATTATTCTTCCACCTCTTCTGAGACTGGCAGAAGTCCTGGATAAAAATACATGGAGTGGAGTTACACAGAAAAATGCCAGTCATGTAGTGTAAGCAAGGAATAGAGATAAAATTTGAATCAAAATTAGTGTCTCTTAATTTTACTTATTAACTTAGTTTTTGAAATACAGGTTATTAAAACTGTGGGGTTTATGTTTGTTGAATATCTTGTCTTCTGCTGTGTGCTGCATTAAATGTTACCTGTTAAATGTGATATTGTGATATTTAGTCTTCTGGTGGTACAATAGTTATGTGTATTATATTTAATTATTATTGAAATATGTTTAATAGATTCTTGTTATATCAAGTACATTAATATGCAAACATTAAAGCCAGCTAAAACTGAGGAGCCATTGTTCAAGTAATGCTGACAAAAAACACAGAGAAGCTTTTTAAAAACTGTCAAACAGGACAAGTTGTGTTCATCCGCCACTGTTTATAGAAGTAAAGAGGATGTCTTCCAGCTTTCAGGTTTATTCCACATTAAAGACAGGAATTATGTCCCAAGGAAGGGGATTACTGTCAAACTGAAGGCAATCAACTGGCATGGGGGGATGGTTTAAAGTAGTGTAACCATATGTGCTGAGACCTGCATATATTCTGTGTGCTGTGCAGAGAGGAGAAAACCCAAATGCCTGTAGTAGGCTCTGTGCTCAGGACAGAGTCACTTGTAAAACTACTGGAGTAAGAAGATGAACTGGTGTCCCTTCGAATGAATGCTATTCACTGCTAGGAGATCAGGACCTTTTAATGCAAAACTTCAGACATCTACCATAGTTTTGCCTTAGTAAAAGTAATTTCTTACCACATTTTAATACTTATTCTAGTCCCACCAGTACTTGGGAAATCAGAAAGTGGCTATGACAACTGCCAACACTTGAAAATATTTATTTGGCTTACTTCAAGAAATAGGGTGGCTTTTGTTTCAGTTAAACCTTTCTGCCTTTCCCTTGTTCAGTCGACTTCAGCTAGAGCGGAATGAAACTCTGATAAAGCTTAAATTAGTTGTCTCTTACCCTCTATATTCAACATAAGGTCTGGCAATGCTCTAGTAAGGCAGGCTAAGTTCTCCTCTACATCCTATTGATGCTAATAACTGAACCTATTAGCATGTGCCAGCCTTCATCATCACAGAGAGTCACTGTTCTTCCTCTCACTAAGTGCAGTGCATTCAGTCCGATTTCTGTTTGTTAGACAAGTGTAATGTATGGGTATGAACATTATCCATTTTCAGTTGAACTCCAAATTGTACATTCCCATAGAGTACTTAGCAGCATGGGAGGCCAGACTCAACAAATGGTCAGATATTTACAGGCTGATTCAAATCTTCAGACTTAAACCCTCCCAAACAAGGGCTTTAAAAATGTGATAAAAATGTAATTTAATTTGAATATTCATTATTTTTCTATTAGTAAAACAATAACATGTCTTATGGTAAATTTAGAAACTTGAACAAAACCAATGTCAGTATGCAGAAATATAATGCAGAACAGACTGACAGAGTAATTAAATGAGAAACTGAACTCATCCTTGAGAAACTACAAAGCAAAAAGCTTATAAGAATAATTATGAGTATCAGAATTCTTAGACCATGAATGGATCCAATTCCTTCAGTAAGTAGTGTTTGATGTTCTGTGCATTTTAGATCTTGCAAGAGTCCACTGCAAATCCTATGCCAGCACTACATGGAGTATTGAGAAACACCAGCTGATACTGCAAGGACAGTTTGACTGCAATTTGTTTGGTTCAGTTGTTTCAGCTCATCTGAGGTGGTGAAGCTGAACACAATGAAGAAAAGGGGTCCAAGTAAGTATGTAGGATGATTTTTATTAGCAGTCATGATCACCTGAATTGGTCCCATTAGTGAATAGATCATGATTATTGGGCAGTGTGCCAGCTACTCCCATCGCTGATTGGCAATTGGCAACTCTGCAGGTACTCAAAATTGGCTCAGAGAGGAGTGCATATTCCAAACTCTAGTCTGCAAGGTGATATGAACAAAATAGTAATTCCTCTTATTGACAAAGAAAGGACAAAAGCAATTGTTGTGCATGAAACGTCATCTTCTTTCTTAAGTAATAGCTGACCTGCAACTGAAGACGTGCACCCAGTTTGCCTTCTCATAGTGGCTTCCCTTCTGCTGAGCACTTTTTCAAAAGCACTATCCTGATGGAAACAGAGCAGATAGCATCTTGTGGCAGAGGCACATGAAAGCAATTTACTGACAGATGCACCAGAAAACTCAGACCTGAAAACTCAGATAGGTAGCACACATCCAGCAGTATCACATCTGCAAGGAAGGGGGATGGAAATTGTGAGAACCTGTATGTCATTGTTTTTCACCAGTGACTTGAAAATTATGTTTTAATGATATTTTCTCAGCAAAATCACCAAAAGTACATTGGTTTCAGAATGGTAGATTCTGAATATCTGTCTTTTACAAAATCTGACCATTAAGGAACTACAGTTTCTTTGTAGTTGCTGAGAAAATAATGACAATTCAAGCCAAGAATCAGTTAAACTGAAGGCATTGTTCCATATCCTTCTTTTATGGGATGAGAACAAGTGTTTAATAATTTACATAAATTATAAAAATTCTAAAGCATTTACAATAACCAAACTCTTAACAAGGGAAATTAATGTAGAGGTAAGTCAGCTGATGATGTTTTGTATTTCAACCAGTGCCTCTTTGGCACTTCTGTAATTATAGGTCTGTGAGGGTTTTTTTGTTATATATCCTATTTCCATGGATTCATAAAACAATCCTGAAAAAATTTCTGATTTGCATTTGGCAGGCAAAGATTTTAAAACAAGACTGGATTTTTTTTTTTGTTAGGTTATGGGAAAAATGTCAGTTTAATTGTCTCTAAGTTATGCAAGTATAAAAATGGAATGTATTGGTTTCAGACAGTATTTTATGCTGCTACAGCTCAAAACTGTGTTGTTTTCTTAAGGCAAAAATTTACAAGCCGTCAGTCTGAATTGTAGACTAGTCCATTTGGGAAACCTGGAAAAAGGAATGTAGACATGTTTGATTTCTTACCTGTCTATAATGATGTCAGATTTCTAGGTACACTCCACTCCTTCAGCCAAATTTTTCTCAGGATGCAATGCCTTGCTCTGCCATCACTTATGTAAGGCAGCTCTCAGTTTCATACCTTTTGCATGTTTCAGGTGAATGGTTTGGATCTGTTATACAATTTACATTAAATTCATCATCTACCTTTCCACAAACCTTCCATACTCTTAAAAATGTTGGTAGGTATGCCAAGGGAATGATTGCACAATATACATTCTGTATTAAAGGTTAGAGTCACCCTAAAAGGAAAGCAGTTGGTAGGTGATGAGAAAATGTGTAATCCTTTATTCTATATCTTTCCTAAGACCTGTTGAAGTGACAGGCTTTGGAGGCACGGTTCTTAATCCCATGATAAACTTGTATTGTGCAACGGAATCCTCCTACATTATGCCAATTGCTTTCCATGTGTATTGGTTTAGGAAGAAGCCAGAACAGCCAGATCCAAGTTACACTGCTCCAAAATTCCCTACAGAGCTGAAGGTTCCTGTATGTTGCAGTGTGTTAAATATAATAATACTAATTAAGATAGACATGAATTGAAATAATTCTATGGTAAAGAGACATTCATATAGATCGAATACCAACTCTGGCATGTCAGGATACTTTTTTCCCACAGCAGATTCCTCCAACAGGAGGGATATCTAGCCCCTGCAGTTTATCCTACAAAAGTTTGGCAGTCTATTATACAAAATTCTTTTGGATCAAGGGAAAATATCATTGAGGTTCCAGGTCAATCATCACTCTCAACAGTTTTAGTGAGATCACATGGGAGCTTTCACTTGTGCAGGTGCAAGGTACATAGAATACATGTGCATGGGCAGTTATGCATGTATGTCATTATGTATGGACTTCTCACTACCTATTTATGCTGCCAGAACTTCCAAGTTAGTGAAAAATTGCATAACACATTTTGCACATTTACAAGTTAATGAAAAACTCCTTTTATACTTTATGTCAGCAATTTCAATCTTCCCTATTGGTTCCCAGACCTTAATGTGAAATAAAACCAAGTGCAGATTACAATTACCAAGAGTACCACCATAAAAACTCTGAAGAAATGATCAAGCTCTGTTCTTTTTCCCCTGTTCTATTGCTCCCTTTATGTCTTTTGTATAAATGTTCACACAAAAATGATGTGGAGATTAAAACAATCAGCTGCTTATGAACAAACATTCCTATTTGAAGGTCAGAGAGCAAACCAGGCTAATGAGCATTAAACTTGATTTGACTGTTCAGTGGTAATTTTTTAAAAAATATTGTTATCAAACTTTTTTTTTTTTTACAGCAGTTTTGCATGAACTGCACTCAACCCATTCTTGCCAAAGACTCAACATGCCAATATGGAAGGCTGCCAGATGACTGCCCAGTACAAGCCACCCTAGGTAGGGTGATTGAAGGGCATTTATGCTGATCTAAACAAACCTTTTAGAACTTCCAATAATATTCATTAAGGAGAAATGTTTCTGCAAAAATATGGACATTTTCTGGAGTATAATAGAGTGTATGTAGAGCAAGGGGGCTAAGAAATGCAGAGCTTTTCTGCAGGTCCTAATGGCATTCTAATGGAGATTTCCTTGAGTCCCTGACAGCATATAGCTGACTTAGCAAATCCCTAATTGCAGGCCCTGAAGGCAAACTGTACTTTTCAGCTCTCTGTACTGGATATATATGTGCATATATAATTCAGTGAGTCCCTCAGGATTTTAAAAAAGGGTAAGAGTAAATGTCATCTGAATACCAAAGGCAATAAAGGAATAGCTGCTTGGGTCCAGTGGCCTTCAGTTCTTCCCAGGATCCCCACCCTCCATTTCATACTTTTAAGCTGAGTTGAACGTTAATTCCTACTGCATTCTGGAATGTATTGTGAAAATGTTGTGTTGTTGCTTAGGACTCTGAAGGCTACTGGAGAATTATTTTATTGTTCATCTCTAAAACTCCAGAAGAAAGGAACACCATTGTTGTCCTTCCATTATCCACTTTTCTGTAGTTTACCACTTAGCATTAATTTTCTAAGTTCTCCTCTTCTATAAGTTCTCTTGCAGTTCTCTTTCAGTTTTCGTCTTTTCATGTTTTCTTCTTTGCCCATCACATCCATCTAGTGCCATACACAATCCATTACAGTCTGCCTTTGGTGTCAGCAAATCTTCAGTGTCAACAATAAAATCTTCATGGACCTCAATAAAATATTTCCGCTGCAATTTTAGGAAAATAGAGAAAATGTTTTTTCAATGTTCTTTTGTGACTGAAGGGTTTTCAGTGGGAATTAAAGTGTAAGTGTAGATATGTCCCAAAGTATATCTAGATATTAAACTTTTTAAAGTAAATATTTACCAAATATGGCAAATTAGAATCACTGAAGAATCCAGAAAGTGTTGTTTCTGTGGTGAGGAAGCCATGTACTTAGTGTAGCCTGTCCCAAAAATATTTTTTAAAAGCCTCTTACAGCCTTTTACATGCCATTTTGTATTCCAGATACAACCCTTGCAACCTAGGGGGAAAAAAAAATAAAACCCAAAAAACTAATTATTTAGATTTTTATTTTTGCAGAGGCTTATTTTCATTTCCCCTTGTTTGGAAGGCCAGGTGCCTTGGTTACAATGAACTCACCAGGGCAGGGCTCAGAGGGAGAAGTAAAAAATGGCATGCTAATCCTTACCTCTTTGGGCATAAACTTGCAGCAGTTTTAAAGCCTGATATTTTGCAACATTCCCAAGCTGAAAGAGGGTGCTGGGAATTAACTTTTTTTTTTTTTTTCCAGTGGTATAAGGTGTCATTTAAAAATCTGTGGCTTATGAAACTATGGGCTTTGAGGCCATGTAGAAAAATCCCTGTCTGGTTGGTATTCTCATGGTTAAAAACCACAGGTGCATCCGGAGTGAAGGATGAAATATTAATATTATACCTGGATAACAAAGAAAGACGTAGCCTCCTAAAAGCATGATTTTTTAAAAAAGTAGCAGCTGTCCAAAAGTATTCCTGAGACTGGGAAATTAGAAAGTCAGCAGACACTCATCCGGTAACTGTGGGGCACATTCCTAATACTAACGGCTTGAAAATGGAAAAGAGAGTGAGGGATGGTTCAAAAGCTGGAACTCATCAGTCCTGCCTTGGACAAAGACCTACAATGATATGTGGGAGCAATCACTTCACCTTTTACCTTCTATCAGCCCTCATGTCTTCTCTGTAGTTTTTCAGAAACTGTTTTGTTTCTTCATGTATAAAAATATAGTGGCACTACAGAAAGGGTTCAGGGACTTGTATTGGTAAGATCTTATCTGTTCTACCCTTGGACTTTTCACTAAATCTGTAAATAAATAAGAATGGTATTTCTGGGCAGTAGGATATCATACTTGTCTATTCAGTAGAAAATTTGGTAAAAAAGTAAACTTGAATCCTATTTAACATATCAGTCTGATGAATAAAAAAAGACAGTACTTTAAAATTACTTCTGTATTCTGTGCACAGATATACACTTAAAGCACTTGTTAAGACTGAAAATACTCTTCAACATAGATAAAAAAATTATGAAATTGACAGGTAGTCTTCAGTCTACAAACATTCACATGATTACCCATATTATGTATCAGAGGGGTTAAAAAATGTAGTGGATTTATCTGGGCTCATAAGTTAACTATATCTTACTTGTCAGTGGATTTTCAGTATCTTCCTTATAAGGGTACCTGTCTTAGATGTGGTACCTCTTGGACAGTTTCATGTGCTCAGATACTCTGTACCTATCCTTAGATAACAAGGAACTACACAAAGACTTACACAAAAAAAAAAAAAAANCGTCCTAGTGCTCCGAACTCCTACAAAGCCACTTCAGATAGTCTTCTCCATGGTTAATTTTGATTGGGGGGGTGTGTGGAGGTTCACACTATTCCCCTAGGTTAAGGTAATTTTAAAACTTTTTCATGACAGAGGGAAAAATAAGGAATAGAAAGTCCTCAAAGAGACTATAACTGAGTAAACAACTAATGTTATGACATCTTGAGATCTTTGTTAGGTCTTTGTTAGCTATCTAGATTTTATGGCATGGTACTGAGTAGTCCAATCTATTTTATTGTTTCTCCTTATGAAACATGGTTTGTATGACGGGAGTAAAATGAGAATATAGGATCTGATCCAAGGACTATGTCATCCAGAATACAGCAGTGACCGAGAGCAGAAGCAGAGAAAAGTATGGGTTAGAAAATCTGTCCAGGCTAATTTGCTCCCCATATAGATATTTCCTTGATTTCTAATAATTATTTTCTATTTTACAGAATTCATTCACTAATTATAGTCTTCCTGTTTGTGTTGCTATCTTGTTAGTCTGTTTGATGTTTCACTGCACAGGTACACTACATTACATCCCAGATATTTACCTCAGCTCTGCGTCCATGTTCCTGGTCTACAGATGGATTTCTTTGACTTTATTTTTCTTCTTTTTTTGCCATACATTGTTCATGTCTGTGTGAAGTCATGCAGAAACTGCACAAACAGGAACCTTCATCCCTTCCAAAATCATTAAATTTCATATGCCTTCATAGTATTTTACTATGAGAAATCTTTGTGGACAAAACTGGATTTCAACATAACTTAAAAAGATTTATATAAGTCAAACTCAATGTTTTCCATCAGAAATGGTGATGTGTTTTTCCAAATGCTTATTTTCATTACTCTAGAAACCCTCCTTTCTAGTAGTATTTATAGCATGTGAGAAGAGCATATTTGTTTTAATACAGCCACATTTGCTACAAAGTCCATACTGCTACTGCAAGACAGTGAGGTCAAAACCTATGAGATTTGGAAGCTGGAAGCTCAAGGTTGCTGTTTCTCAGCAGATATCTAAGTGAGTGGAGCAAACATGTGGGAACAAACAAGATTAGTCATCCAATCTACTCCTCCACGTAGAGTAGTAGTAAATAGAGTTGTGTAGATAATTGATTTTTTCACTTTGCTGGCTGAGCTGAAAATTTAAAACAAAACATTTTTCCAGATTTCTCTTTGAAATGAAAAGCAGGGAAAATGGCTTGCATGTAATATCTGGTTTAATTTGCATTTTTTAGTAAAAATTTTATCTCCTCATAAAATAGTGTTTTGAAACAAAACGTAAATTTTTGACTAATTACTATATTTAGTTGAAACTGCTAACTGACTTTGACATAAATTTCTTAAATGGTTTGGGCAAGGATAAATCTGCATTATTCAATGAGTAAAACCATTGATCAAATACTCCCTGCTCTAACATAAAATCTGAAGCTTTCTAATTGCTTTCTTCCTTCAGCTACTTGCAGTGAAAAAGAGTGTTAATGAAGATATTCGATATGGAGGAAACATAAACTTCATTGCACTAACGTGCTATATTTTACTTTTACAATTCACTGTTGTTGGTAGGCAGATGCAATTTGCCAGTATGAATCAGCTATTACTAGCTATTACTTAAGAACCTGTCCTCTCTCTGACCTTGTGCACATATAGTCAGTTCTTCACACCTGTAGGAACTCATCTTTCATTATGAAATTTGCTGGTTGAACTCTGTAAAAGGTTAGATTTACATAAAACAATCATCCATTCTTTAAGCAACCCTTAGCAGACAAAATTCCCTATGAACTTTATCCAATTGTACACACAACGTTGTATCTATTTTTGCCCTGAAGAAATGTTTTCTCTCAAACTTTATTTCTGTTGGGGGGCATGATGAGAGTAAATGGTTGTGACTGCCCACTGTAGTAGGATATAGGTAAAAAAATATATTCATCAGCTGATGTACAATAATACTCTAAAAACAGTGTTACTTACAGCTGAGTGTCAAAACCACTTTACAGTGATTTTATATATCCTACCCTAGATTTCAGATTGATTGTCAATGTCACTATTATTCTTGCTGTTGTTGCTATTATTACGATTCTGTGAGGCCCTAAAGGCAACACATGAACATTTTGAGTTAGATTCTTTACAAATGGAAGTCTCTGTCACAAGAGTTCACAGTCTGAAGAATCTCAGAATGATTTAGAATAGTATAATGTTTAAAAACCAAGATTGGATACAGAATTAAAAATGCCACAGCAGGGGCATAGGTTTGTTTTTGTTTTTTTTTTCTTTTTCTAGAAGGTATAGTGTTTCTTTGCCAAAGAAGTTTTGGCTTTACATTTAGTTTTGGCTTTTTTTCCCCCCTCAATTTTAGGAGGAGTAAATAAAATCTGTTACAATCTCATTTCACAAAAGTCAGACCCTGAGACTAGCTCAGTTGGTTAGAGCCTGGTGTAATAATTCCGGGATCATGTACATGCTGTTCACTTAAGAGTTGGACTTGATAATCCTTATGGGTCCCTTCCAACTGAGAATATTCTATGATTCTGGGAAATATTAAGTTCTTGCACAACACTGACTCTCTCCACTGTGCTAATGAGTCTCACTAAAATGTTTCAGGACTTTCAGGGGAATGGAACTTGGCATAATCATAAAAAGAATTCCACCAGGTCATTCAACTTACAAGTGATCTTGTGTGGTAACAGTACAATCTAGTTTGCTAATTGGTTCTTTTTTGTATGCAAATTCTTGAAACTGTTTAAAACATGAAAAAACTCAGTCATTTTAAAGAGAGTTTAAGGACCCCAGACCTGGGAAGCAACAAGAAGCTTATCTGTTGGAATTCTGGTGGATACAGTTTCAACACTCTGACTTTCCTCATTAGCAAGTGTTTATCTGATTAAATTATGCCATATAAAACAAGTTAAAAATTGAGTTAATATCAGCACATTGATTTGAAAGTTAGGGCTATAAAATAGGACAGGAAATATTTACTCAGAGTACCAAGGAGAGTGCTTAAAAAAATAGTATGTATACTTTGCAATATGATTTTCAAACAGCCTTATTTAAATGGATCTATGCTGGTTTATGCAAGGCAAGATGCTGGATTCCTGTCTTTCACCAATTTTTTTAGAGACCTCTTAAGAAACAAAGAAACAATTAGATGTTTTCTCATTATAGCATTGCGCTACCATTATAATAGTTATGGTCGACAAGGCACTTCCATTACTGGTTTCTATTTTCAGCTGCCACTATCTTTCTGAAACAATTATTTTTTTCAGCTGAAATTTCTCATGCTTGTTCTTATTATCATAGGTGGGTTGTTTTGTTAAGTTTATAAAATTACTTTTGGCTGGTTTTATGAAATATATGAGCATGAAAAATTGGTGTGTTTTACCAGTCATTGTATTTGTTCTTTATATCATAAGTTCTTCTGGACAGAGGTTTTGTTTTATATTTAGTATATTCTATTGCAGTAAAATCTAGACTGCATTGATAATACTATATAAATAAAAACTAGCATAATTTTCCACAAGCTTTCTTTAATGATTTGGTAAGTCAAGTATATTTCTGTTTTAAACTTCAGAGGCTCTGGATTATAAAAAGTGTATGCTTGTTTACAAAATTCTATGTTATATGCAATAAGAATAATGGCTTGGATTCTCAGCTGAAAAATGTTTCATGAAACTCAGTGTGGAATAAGAATCTCCCTATTCTTACAAACTTGTTAGATTTATTCTCCCTGGGTAAGGCTGTTTTTGTATGTTCAACTACCTGCCATTTCTGGTGGTAACTGGATTCACAGTGTGATTGAGCTTCTTTGCAAGCAAACACTGCTTGTTGGAGCTTCTGCTATGAGGTGGCCTAAAATATGTTTGAACTTTCCTGGATTTATAGCAGCTGAAAATCTTGTCTTGTGCATGTCTAGCAAGGCTCCCTCAGAAATTTCACACCTTCTCTTACATCCATTTCTTTCCACAGTGGGACAGTTTTTGTAGTCAGAAACTTTCCATGCCCATAACCTTGTCCTTCTGAAGCACTTCACTTTCTGCAGCCATAGTTTTACCTGTCCTGTATTGTTCAATCCTTTATGTGATCTCCATCACCATGAGTTTTCCATCACTCTCAGCTATTACTCAGTTCCATGAAATAGAATTTGAGGGTTTCCAAACCAATTCCTTCCCCGTTCTCATTTTGTTTGTCTCTTGTTTTCTGAACTTGTTTTACTAATAGCATCTTCTTTTACTCATAAGGGTTATTTTTCCTGCAGTTCTTGCAGTTTAATCCATGTGCTACTACTAGCAGACTGTTATCTACTTTTTGTGATGCCTAGCTACTGCTTAACTTTAATGCAAGTGTGATCAGAAGAAACACATTTATTCTTTTGAAAGGTATCTGCTTCTCATTGAAGATGAGATCCATTTATTTTCTAGAGCATTATCATTAGTCTCCTAGTAACTTGCTTGCTCTTTACTCCAAAAGAGAAAGTTAAAATCTGTATGTAGAAAGCCGGATTCTGTTTCTCCATTGGTACATTGTATGACCTCTTTATCTTTGGTCTGCTTTTATTCTCTTTTCATACGCATCCACAACCACTTGAAGTGTCTGTCTATGTATGATCCCTTACTAAATTTTTTAATCACTAACAAATTTTAAGTACATTTAAGAAGATAAATGAAAATAAAAAAATAAATACAATTTCTATGAAAGCAAGCAAACCAAGAGGGTAAAGAGTCTGTAGCGTTTTGACAGAGTGGAAATGTTGCAGTGGAAGGTATATGCAGAAAGAAATCTCTTGAAAAGTCTGTTTTGGACAAAAAGCTTTAGTGTGACCCTCTCTTTGACATTGTTGTCAATCAGTCTTGAAAATATTCAAATGCTAGTAAACATTGATCCCCATAGATCTTTCACATTTTGTCAAATATATTTGAAACCTTTCAAGATCAGCTCCTGAAGGTTTAGCAACAGCGGGAATTGTGTGGGTACAAATGGGGTGGAACACAGATCTGTTTGTAGACAAACAGGCACATGAGTTACAGCTCAGACTGAGGCTGAAAATTTGCAGTCCCTGATGATATTGAGAATTTGGAGCAAGGAGCACCTCATCACCAAGTGTTGTTGTACATATAAGTTTCCCTGGAAGAGCATTCTTCATAAGATGAGATTGCTTGGGATCCAATTACTGTAATGTCTATTATGCTGACTTTTCATACAAAACACCTACTATTAACACAGTAGCAGTATCATTCTCAAGGACACTGCTGGACTGAGGGTGAAGAACATGTATATATTTATGAGATACAGACAACTTTTCATGTGATAGTGTTCCACCAGGGCCATATTCATCTCTATTAGCTCTGAAGGCTAATTCAGTAGTAATGTTTTTCACCATTATGACTACTTCAGAGGAACTGGAAGTGGGTGGTTTTAAGACACAGATTTTTAGAACAATTTATACACCCTTTATACACCTGTGTAAAGTGCTGCATCATTAAAAACATTGTGAAATCCCCATTTTCCACAATTAATTACTTAATTTCTGAATGCATTTAATGTATTATTGTGATGTTTTCAGGCTGCACTGCTGGTCAATACCACTTCTGTTAGTATCCCTTAGAGAAGCATGGATCAGACTTTGAGAGCTTACAAATGTGAGAAGGGTAGTATGCCTAGGTAAGGTCGAATAGCTATTTAGCAAAGGTTGAATTATGATTCACTTTTTTGTGTAGGTTTTAGAAGTGCTCTAATCTGAAAAAAAAAAGGCACCTTTACTTTGGAATAATAAGGTCCAAATAGGGCATTATTGTTATTGCACTCAATACTGTGGTAGTTTTACATTAACTTCCCTGTTATCCTTATGTATGCAAGCCCTGTATGAGAACATGATTCTGGTAACATGACTCTCTCTTTTTATAGATAACTGCAAAAATGTGATTTGGGGAGATGGATTTAAATTAAAAATATTTGGAAGTATGTTTTAAAACTGCATATAAATAGATGTTAAATAATATGCTTTACAAGTAACACTTTTAAAATATAAACAATGATTCACCAGTGATATTATAATAACTAAAGCTAATATTATTTCAGATAAGAAAAGAGAGAAAAGTAAATCACTTTTTTTTTTTTAAAGTGCTCTGTGACTAAGAAGTGTTGGAAATATCAGTGTTTGTATAGCAGGATTTCTGAAATAAATTCCCAGCTGAAATCTGCAATTTAGGTTCTTGTTTCTGTTTTAGGCCTTTTTCTTTCAGTCTTCCTCCCCTAAATTATTGCCCTTCCTTCCACCATTTATTTACTATGACCTGGATTTTAATAGCAAGAGAACTATGACTGCACTGTTTTCAGAATACCTGAAACTGAGATCATGTCTAGTACCTAATAAATCCTCCCTCCCATTGCTAATATTGTGTGGCCACATGGTGCCTTAGAACATCTTAGTCAAAATACATAAAGGTTAAAAAAGTACAGATCTTTCCAGCAAGGTCTTAGGCTTCTGAGTCTGTTAGCTGTTTGGCTTTCTTGTTCTTGAAGAACACACCCAGAGCAGGGAGGGTGCTCACAGAAGCAGCAGGAATTGAGAGTGGGCTGAAGCAGAGCTGGGAGTTTGGATGCTGAAGGGCAAATGAACTTGGAGAAACCAAACAGTGTGATAAAATGGGATCTCAGCACATAAATATACTAAACCATCACATATATGGGATTTCCTATTATTTGGCCTTTCTGAGAGGACTGACTTTCTACAAAGACATGTAAACCTTGTTTCAGAGGTGTATGTTATCATTAAAACCTAGTTAAATGTATATAGCATGGTTTAAGGAAGGCATACTTGGATGAACTTCAGATATTTGTCAGACAGGTGCAAAGACACGCCTATGCAAAACTTTTCCTGAAAATTTTCAGCAGTAGATTCTGCCAGAATATTGCACTCAACTGCTTGTGGCTCTTCAAATACTAACCAAAAAGTCTCCACTACACCTGCTGAGGCAGGAATGACATGCATTGCCTTGATTGCCAGTGTTATAATTGTTTTCAGATGCTTTCACATTATTATATAAAGTTCCCATTGTTTTTTCATATTTTGAATGTAAATTTCTATGTTCCATAATTTGTTAATATGATGTACATTAAATTTCTTGTATGTACCTTTTTTCATGAGGTAGGACCATAAATGCATAGTTTTTTAACTCAATCCTGAAAGTACATTAAATACATGAGGACAAAAACCCCATGTGCACTCTCAAGTTATTCTACATCTGTGCACGTTTGTGTGTATATGGGAATAAGTTAGGACTCTGCTTCAGTTTAATTTGGAGTAAACAAATTTGCTGCATCACATTTTGCAAATGCCACCAATATATTTACATCATTTGTGGTTAAGCACTTGAATACATGTCTATCTATGTTATATTTTGCATATACTGCAGTCATTAGAGAAATATTTTAGCACAAAATAGAACAGACTATGAATTCTTTCTCATTAAAATCTTGAAGTGGGAGTTTAGACATAATTATGTTTTATACAAACATATAATTTCACCACATACTAAATTTTGAAGTGATGACAAATCAGAGCTATCATAATTTATGATGGGAATATGAAGTCAGCAGATCCATACAAGTACACATTTGTTAAGAGAATAGCTACTTTTCATACCTGAGTCAAGTGTGGCAAGTATTGCTATACTCCAATACCAATTATTTTGCTCCAAAATTATTGCAGAATCACAGAATCATCAAGGTTGGAAGAGACCTTCAAGATCATTGAGTCCACCCATCAACCCAGCACCACCATTAGTTTTGATTAAAACTCTACACATTTCTGTAATTATGGGATATAGACAGGCAACTGAATTAATTTTCAGCTCACATTAGAGGTGATAAATAAAACATACATCCTACATTTTAAAGACCATATTCTTGCTAATAGTGAAACAAGTTAGGCTTGAAACATGTAATCCAGTCTTTTATGGAAACTGTGTGAGGTAGATAAAGGAACTAAAACCACACAGAGAAAAATCTGTCATAGTTATTTGAGATTATGTTTTCTAGCTACAAGTGTAGTAGAGAAATTACCCTTGTGCTTCCTGAACTAATCAAGCTGATTTCTTAAAACGGACAGCAGAAGAGAGTGATCCATTCAGTTTTCTCCCAGTAGCCCTGTCCAAAAAGCTTGACTGTACAGTCAAAACTTGGCAAGAGGTGTACAGGACCACATACAATGGGAAACCACACAAGAGCATCATGATATTTATTGTTCTTAAGAGAATACACAACCTCTATCTGAACCTCATTGAAGGGAAACAAATACTCTTTGCAATAATATGAACTGAGTTTCCCAAACATCACGGTATATGGAGATACAATCAAAGCCCACAAAACATCCCATGAAAAAGTGCAGTTAATATTTCAGTTCAAGGTCTCTTTGCCATTTCTATTCTGATTTTACAACAGAAAGAGTAAATGCCAATAGCCATGGGAGTAAATAAAGTCATTTGTTAAATATACATGCATGTTCACATGGGAATGGAGCTGCTTCCATGATTACATAAATTTCTTGTAACTGTGTTACTGAAGGACTTCAAAACAATGCTTTCAGATAAACAGGCTTGAACCGTGATTGTTCCATGTCCTGAGGAAAGCTCTAAGAACTACAAATTCTAAGAATTACAAATTTGGAAGAATTACAAAGACTACAGTATCTTGGATGAGTTGACTGCAAAATTCAGTTCAAGGCAAATTAAAGCACACATATTACAAATTCCTAAATTATGAGTTTTGAAAGAGGAACTGACTTTCAATTCTGATATTAAAAGTCTGGACTGCTAAGAAACATTTAATATTCATTCTTTATCTGGATTGTCTCACAAGATAGCATGAAAATGTGTAATTTGCTAACACTGCTTGTATAGACTAGAACTGTAATGCCCTACAGGCTTAGGAAGCCTCCCCTCAATAACTAATCTTTCTCTTGTGAATCAAGTAAATAAATAAGTAAATAGATAAATAAATAATTTCACATTGCCTAATGCAGTCATGTACAATGTACTAAAATATCTCATTTAAGAAAAATTAAGGAATGAAAATAGCATAAAGATTAGATAAGTCTTGATCCGAAGGATGCATCTTAACATCAAAGATGACTTACCAGTGACCAGCCAGGGTTGCAGGACCATAGCAGTTCCAGGCTATAAATACAGTATTAGCTCAACCAAATGACACATTTTGACATTATCCTGTACTAGACAACCTATGTTTTGCTCCTGTTTCTCTTATTTTTATTCTAGCATCCATAAATGCCTTGTTTTCTGAATTCCATTTAAGTTTTTGAACAAGTAAGTTACATAAATAAAAGTATCGGCACTATTATGAAGGAACATTAAAAAAACTGTAATTTACAAGTCTGTATAAATTTAAAAAGTATGTAGGGCATTTTGGTGCTATGTCAAAAAGATAGTTCTTCTGACCACTTATACAAAATTATAATTTTTTTTTTTTTT
>VXBX01007101.1:219408-286071 GCA_013400415.1 Scytalopus superciliaris
TTTTTGGTTGTTTGGTTTGTTGTTGTTGTAGTTGGTTTGGTTTTTATTTGAGGTTTGTTTGCTTGTTTTGTTGAAAAATGCAAGCAACTTGGGAGAATCAGAAGCAAAATAACTGAGCTGAAATCCTGAACACACTATAGTTCACATTATAGTTGGTGTTAGCCTAGGATGGGAAATATGTAACTGGCTTAAAACGTTTGTTGCCTGTTGTGGGTTCAACCCTGGCAAAATGCCAAACCCCCCTAAGACCCACGAGGTTCCAGTGAAAGGAGGGAAGGAAAAAAAAAACCCTGAAACTGGAAAAAACTATATGCATATATTTACAGGAAAGTTACAATACATATACGTACAAATATAAGAAAAACCAACAGTAACTTCATCCAGAGCTGTCCACCCCAAATGACACACAGATTCCTCCACCCAAAACCCACATGAGACACAACTAAGCACGTTTCTCTGAAAGAGCACCCAGCAAAGCAACATCAAACAGAAAAGTATTTACTTCCCAGAGCCCAGAACTGCTGTGGGCATCTCGGCAGGGAAGTGGCAGGGCCTGTCGCTCTGGGAGCAGCAACAGGGAGTCCTCCCCACCACACTGCACAGAGAGAGGGAGGGCAAGAGAGCGAGGATACCTCCCCCACTAGATTTATACTAGACTTGACGTCAGATGATATGAAATACCTCTTTGGTTGCCCAAGTCAGGTGATACTTGCCCCTCTAAATCTATGGAGAGCCCCATGGCCCAAGAAACTGAGGCCTGCTAAATTTGGTTTCAGGCCTAACTAAACTGAGGCCTTAATCTAAGTTTTGGAGGTTTATCAAACCCATCACATTGCCCCATTCAATAAATTGCACTATTCTGATTGGAAAAAAGAATACAAAAAAGCTTAATCTTGTGTCTAGAGCTCCAAGTTATTTAAAAACTCATTATCATAACTGAGTGGGGTCCTTTGATGACAAAGAATCCAGCCTGAATGATTAGAGATTTGTATTACGTTAGCTAGTGATTAATGAAAAGTCAGTGTCTGAGCTTGTAACTAAGAAAAGTCCTTAATTAAACAACAGGTTAGCTAACAAACATCAGAGGAAAGAGGCTGCTTGAGAGAAGGAAGACATGCTTTCACTATGACTGATTAACATGCATCCAACTGATTGCCAAAATGTTTGTCAGAAGGCTTCAGGAGTATTTTACTTCAGCCAAAGCCTCAGAGGGACAGATATCCTTACAAGGATGATTGGAGGAACATTGGCATTTGACCATAGGAGCTCTTTCTATACTATTCAAATACTTGCTGAGTATCTAATATGCTTAACATAAATGAAAATAGTATATATATAGCTGTAAACTCCTAGCATTTTAGAAATTAATTTATATATTTATTGCTTTTTCTTTTCTTCCTCTATCCAACTTTCCTTGTGTCAGTTTACACAAATCAGATTTCCCTTATTTTTCAGCAACAACAAAGTCATTAACAAGGTTTATAATATGAAGTAGTTTTCTGTTGCTGTCATTATTGGTGATGAGGTATGAAACATTTCCAATGAACCTAAAATGCCAAGAGGGAGAGACTACTTGGTTGGATTTCGTTTTCAAGCTAGACTACTGTAATTCTCTCAAATGCTGATTTCCCCATGGGCAAATACAACACCTATGAGTTGTGCAAAATTCTGCCTTTCATTTTCTCACAGAGTGTCACACTAGAAATTATCACTTGTACATTTTTTCTGCTCCGTTTTATTCAAAGTCCATAATTTGCAAACAGATTTTTACTAGCATATGCCTCAGTTCCCAAAAATAGATAATCGACCCTGAATTGCAAATATTGCATTTTATCCTCAGGTTAGTTGTTCTCACATAGTCATTTTATTTTCTTTCTACATTTGATTCTTCTGTGTTATCTCTGTTCAACTGATGAAAGACACAAAATAGATAGAAAACGATTAGAAGATACTGTCCAGCATTTGGATGAGAATTTTTTGTCTCCAGTTTCAGAACCATGCAACAGCAAGTTGTACTGTTATTGTAACTGCATCTGGGGAGGCTTTTCAGTTGTTTCTAATTAGTGTCCTAAGACCTTCCTCCAACACCATATTGAGCTAGGGGTACAAACTAAGATCTTTATGTCTGAATTAATTGCAAATATTATATGCCTGTTTATTTTATACCTTAAGCTGGATGAATTATTTTTTTTAATATTTGCATCATGCAGCCACGGCAGAAGCTGCTGGTTGTTTTTATACCTGAAGAAGTTTAAAGTAGCTATCTTGGCAAGTGCCAGCAAGGTTCTTGTGCTGAATTTAACTCCAGCTAATGATGTGAGGGTGTTTTCAGCTCTTGAAGTCTAGGGAGAAGAATCTGTGGCATACTGTGAATTCTGGACTGATGGTAATTGACCACTGGGTAACCAGATGGCTTGAAACCATCTCTGGCATACCTACATGAATTCTGTCTTGAAAACATATGTTGGAGACCCACCTTTTCTTTAGTAGCAGCCAGGGTGAGTAAATGGTTTGAGCACGAGTTTGAGGTGTTGTACTAACTCAGGAAGGAAACCAGGTTTGGTTGTCTTGCTCAATCATATGGAAATATTGAGAATATCATCCAGAAAACTGGACTAATGAAAAATTTAAAAATCATAATTTCTGTATAGATAGATTAAAAATGTCAAATGTTGATCAGTTGCTTGGGTATTTATGACAGTATCCATGGATCCAAGATGTCATCTGTCAGGCTCAGATAAGAACCCAAATTTTTTTATTGGCTCATATAGTTTAAATTAGCAACCTTTTTCTCCCTGTAGTTCAAAGGGTAAAATACTTGCATTACTCCCAGAGGGTAAAAATCTCTGTAAAATTTGCAAACCTAAAGTAAATTTCAAACATATGTTTTCTGAACTCATTACACTGTTCTCTGGTAACCAGCCTCATAGCACATTTCTTTCTCAAACCAGACAAGTGGGACTCCATTTATAAATATTTTGTTTGAGAGTGTAAATCTTGAAGATTAAAAAAAAAAAACCTAAACCCACCAAAGGAAGTGTACAGACCAGTACTGTATCCCAGCTGAGCTATAAAAAACGGTCCTTCAAATGTTTGACTCTGGAAATATGCATGTTTCTGCAAATCTCCCTTTCCTTCTCCCCTGCTTTTTCCTTGCCCCCTCCTCTCTGCTAGTTTATTAAAAATCTACAAGCCAGATACTCTATTTATGTAATGAGCTTCACATGCAAAGTTAAGAATTTGCCATTACTATATATAGTTGATATAATTGATAAAAAAGTACTTGAAAAAAATTATCAGGGACAAAATTAATATGCTACCTGCTTTCTGTTTACTATTGGTATTTTGTGCCCTTTTCATTTTCATGGTATGTCAGCTTCATCATTTATGACACAAAGAGATTGTTTTTTAACTCTCAAAAATAACTTCAACTAATGGGAGGGAGCTCATTTTGAAGTAATTGATTAAAATCTAGTAATGAAAACAGGGAAATGGTTTTGATTTTCATTATGTTTAAGGTCATTCCCAGGTCACATTTGACACAGATTCAATGTTCATATAAATTTAATAAAATCTGTAAAGGAAATTCAAGTAACAGCTGTGAAAAAAATGTGATCAATAGGAGCCAAAATAAGTGTCACTTTGAAATTTGCCAACTGCTGATGGATAGTTAAATGAATAAAACTATTTAATATCTCTACCAGCTTTTAAGAGCAGAAAGCCCTGGGAAATCTGTCACTTAAGTGACAGAAACTTTGCATGCTAGCAAAGCTGTAACATTTACACTGTTCATTTTATATCAGATTTCTTACTCAGAGTTTAAATCATACTGTGAGTTATTTCATCACACTCCTGGTCTTTTGATACCAGTAAAGTGATAAATTTATGTTAAATAGCTCTTTTACCACAGAAACTGATTCTCCAAAAATACTTCAAATACAGTCCTTAACCTACAGACTCAAATGAGTAACACTATCCAACTTTCATCTTAGAAAAAAATTCCTTAAGCATGTTTTTTACATTTCCAGGTGTTTCTGTGCTGTGCTGTGGTGGTAGCCAGGAACCAGAGGCAGGGACTCTGCCATAGCTGAATCCTGGGATAGCAACAAGGACCAGAGAGGCACATGGTCCCCCACCATTATGGGCACAATCATGTCAGCATAAAGGTATTTAATATCAACCTGACTTGTATGAGAAGAGAAATAACTATATATTATAATTGCTCATGTACAGCTGTATTTGCATCCTGGTTTTTTTTATTTGTATAAGTCTACCATTTAAAAAATATTATATCAATATATTTAAAATAGCTAGAGGAATTCTCCTCACCAGTTTTAAAGCTCCTCAGCTACGGTTTAGATGTAATAAAATATTATAAGTTATTCAGAGTTAAAAGAAGTTAGAAGCAATTTCAATATCTTCAGTGAATTTGGACTGAAGAATTAAAGCTCTAGTACTGTGTCCTTTATATAAATTCCCTGCAGATATATTGCTTAAAAACATGCTAAATTGGTTGTAGGTGAATAGAAAAGCAGAAGCAAAAAGTGATTTGGGATGTTGCTGCTGTAATAAAAATAGCATGTACAGTAGTAAAAACTATTTGGATTTAGTTTTCTTGTGTTTTATTAATTTTGTGATTATCAGTCATTATAAGGTGCTAGATACTACTTAGAAGTTTCTTACTTGGATTGACACTTGTCAAGATATGAAAAGGCATTCAGGTCCAGACGACCTATTTTAAATTCCACTAATGTGAATGTATGTGTGTGCAAACTGTAGTGACCCCAGCATGCTTTTCTCAAAGAGTCAATAATGATCCCAGAAGTACCCTCAGGGCCCCAACATGTGTTTATAATATGCATTCTTCTAGCTAAAATCAGCATCTGAATTACTGGAATATGCTGCATTATATCCTAAGATAATGCAAATCAGCATAACACCACTCAAATCAACCTAGGGAAGCTGATTTTCAGCAGCAGAAGACTCAGCTTGCTGTAGTTACCCTGACGCTTTCTGCATCATATTTTATCTTCTTTAGCTTCAGAAACATGTTTTTTATGGGCTAAATGGACTTGTACCCATGAAAAAGAAAATCACAAAGCTTATGTAGTAATTCTTCATGTGAGGAGTAAGAGAGGTTAGTAAGACTCTGAGTAGAGCCGGCAGTGCAGCCCAGCAGGAGAGGGTTGGAAAACAAAACTCCTCATGTGTTCTAACAAGCTTGTTTGGACCAGGTCTAGTCTGATCCTGTGAACTGAATGAGCATGTGGATCACATTCACGCCATCTTGGGTTATCTCTTTCAGTTGATTTTCCCTTGAAAGAGATCCAGGTTGTGCATTGTGGGACCGTTCTGCGAAGTGAACTAAAGCACAGTGGCTGGGTCTGAGGGAAATGTGTGCTTCCTAAGCTCTTGCACAAGTCAAACTACAATGTCAGTGTAGACTTGCTCTAAAACCCCAGTTACTGCCTTTTTTTTTTTTTTCTTTATTCTTCCCTCCTCGGTTTTATTATCATGATTTAATAAAATACAATTGAACTACATTTAGAATGACAGCTGACTCCATTAGGGACTTGACCCTGTCCTCTTTGAATTGCAACATTCACCATCAAATAAGTGGAAGCTGATATGACTCTGAAAGGAACCTAGGGCTACACAGAGGGATTGTTTGCTGCAGGAGCTCGGATCAGTATGTTTATGGCGTGACAGAATCTGTTCTTGTTACCTTATAGAAATACTATCTGTCTTTGCTTTGTTAACTGTAATCTACCTTAGATATGATGAATTTATGGATGGATGGATGGACTGGAATGTATGAAATCTTTCAATGAAAGTGCACTCAACATGAGAGAAAAAGTATTTGATGATTAAACATAATATATAATGATCTTATAGGCCTCTCTAATTTGGGTTTCAGGTAGTTGTAAAAAAATGTCAGATGTTTAGCTGATAAAAAAGCTTTCCTTTTCTGCAAAGCAGGTACTGCACACAGTGTGTTCTTCAAGAGCCACTAACACTTCTTAGGAGAGTATCTTAGCAGTGGGATATATTGCCATGATTAAATTTTACCGACGGTGCTGACTGGGGATTGTATATATGTATCTAGAGGACCACTGAAGATGCCAACTGGAGAAAAACAATGACATATGTATTCTTCTGAGCAAACCATTGGGGCATTTACCCAGCTGCTTCAGTGAGTTTGAGAGTTCATAACAGGCTTGACACTGTTGTGGCCAGTATTACAAGCACTACTAGCAACATTATTTGCAATATCTTAATTAGTATGATACATATAGTTCAGTCTTTGCAAGCTGACCTGTCCCACCTGGTTTGTTCTGTATGGTTTGGAGTGGCCACAGTACAACACAATTTATTCCCTGTCCAAGTATTGCCTCAGCATCTTACTTGAATGTTTGCACTGCTGACAGAAGGGAGACAGCCTTGTCTGTGGGCTTGCAAGACCCATCTCTGTATCTGAGCATGTTGAAGACATCATACTCTTGAAAATTGAGTGGCATATCTGTAACCTGTGTCTCTTTGTAGAAAAGAGAAAACCAAACACACTTTTTGTGTCATTTTACAAGTTCAAGTCCTTGTTATTAAATGATGTCTCGTAATAGTTTTGCTTTTTAAAACTCGATGCATTTGTCAACCATGCATTTAATGCTCTGTGGAGACCAACAAGACAATACTACCTGTGGCTCCTGTTGTGCTGTACTCTTCTGAAGTTATTCTATTGTAGAACTTCTTAAAAGTCTCAAAACTATGTAATACATGATCTAAATGATGGCACAATAGTTAATTCTAAGATAAAATGCACTCTGTTTTTATCTGCCTATGGAAAGTGCCCTCAAATTTATTAGGAGAAACATCAAAGCTGAGACAGACTGAAGTAGATTTTACATATCAATAGATATCAGCTAATAGCATTTTTCTCCTACCTATTTTCCTATTGAATTCAATGTCAATGGGATCAGGATTTGGTTGAATTTCCCTCTTTAATCTATTCATTGCAAATCATAGAGATGACAAAGGAATTTGTATGTCCTTGAAGAGTAGCCTATGATAGAGTAGAAGCCTGAATGATTGTTGCCCATTGGTTAGATGTACTGTATGTGCGAGATCATGCCAAACACAAAATGAAAGTACAACTGAGGACATTGTGAATAGGATTTTCAAATGGCCAGTCAAAATGTGGTTTCATTTTCCAAGTTCAATTATATGGTGGTTTGAAATGTCATACACATATACTAAGTGCAGTTAAATTAAAAGATTTGGCTCTTTACATGGACATACATATGCATTTTATAAAGGCAATCATATTTTGTCCTATTTGGCCTTCTCACAATTACCTTGGAGATTCTGAGATCTTCCCATGAAGCAGGGCATCTCATAGGCCCTAACATTGCAAAACATTTGTGTTATGCTGAACTGAAGCTTTCAGAGGAAATTTGAGACTATTGGGATTGTAGTGGTCAGAGAGCAGTAAAAACAAGAAAGAGTTTTCATTTTGTAACCTGGATACAAAAGCTGCAGTGCAAGAACCTACACCTGTATATAGGCACTCGAAGTTTATAAAAGGTGTGAACCAACGACCCATGAAATAAGGGAACATATGTCCTTGTGGTCTTGTCTGAGAGATGGCAGACTGCATGGGGTTTGTAAATCTAATTATAGTATAAGTAGCTACTTGGAGATGATATTGCAGTCAGCATGTTTTATAATACAAGCATTTGTAAATAATAAATGTTTTGGGTCCTATCAGGTTTAGATTTATCACTAGTCCCATGTCTGCACTGTAGGTTGTTGAGGGAATTGGTAAAGCTGTATTTATAGTGGTGCTACATATTGAGTGCTCTTACACAGTCTTCTTTTATCATGCTTTAAAAATAATTCCCTGGTTCAACAAAGATATTATCAGTGCTTTTATTCTGTTCAATTATGTGGAGCACACAAACTTTTTTTCCTCCTTTTTTTTCAAGGGTGTTAATCTTCAGAGATGAAACAGATTACCAGCCTTTGAACCAATTTAAGTAGAATCTCCAGAAACAAAGCCAGGACAAATAATTATTGGCAGTTTGCAGAAGGTATTCTGTGCCCATGGCTCTGCAGGATACCATTAAAATCAGTTCACTTGTCTTAATGGAAAGCACCTGTAATCTGGAACACAAGAGGAAAAATCAAACTAACCATTCCAGAGACATTGAAAATAAACTGAAAATAAAACATTTCCTCAGACTGCTCCCTTCTTCCTTCTTTTATCTGCACCCTCCAGTCCCCGGACTATCACTGGTACCCCTCCCTTTTTTAAAACAGATATGAAAACCTGTCTTCAAAATTATGTTCCATCATAGACACTGAAGGATATTAAGGAATTTCAGTTGCAATGTTAAGTCAGAAGAAAACTTACTACAAATAAAAACATGCTTCATAAGGGTTCATTTGGAGGTCTTACTTTAACTAGCTACTAAAGTGAATGTAAATTAAAAATGTTTATAATAAATAATTGCTTCAAATATTCAAAATATATTGATCTCTAATATTCTAAGATTTTTTTGCTTTCCTGTTGCTTTCTCAAAATATGCTGGGAACAATGCATTTCTTTAGCTATTTTAACAGGTTACTGATAAATAATAGACAAGAAGTATGTCCTTGATAGTCACACATGACACAAATTTATGCAATTTTCATAATTTTGTTTGGAAAATACAACTGCATAACAATCAAATATAAGTGTAAATGTAGAGTTGTGCCATTGGATTGAAAAGTAATTCAGTTTGTAGTGGTCTGCAGCCTTCCTAGCACTGCAGATCACATAAAGTCACAGTTTGAATTGTAGATGCTAGTGGAAATTCAGAAACAAATTTTAATTGCGGCAGTCCCCAGTGAGAAAAATAAACATGCAGGTTTTTTAGTTTTATTTATTCATGTGTTCATGCACAATTTTTGGACTTTTCTATATATATATTACTTTTAATTTTATCTTTTCAACAGAAATATCAGGAAGAAGAAATCAGAGAGAATAAAATTTGGTTTTACATGTTGGCTGTTACAGATAAGAGGCCGTGACATGGGAAGATGTTGAAAGAAGGCAATTCCTCAACTCCAAATTTTTAGAGGTCTAAAAATACACCAGACTGTGAGAACTACCAGCTACATTTGCAATTTTGTACAGGTTTAAAAATGTCACAGCACATAATAATATGTCTTCTCTACCTTAAAGACTGGTGGATGGGTTGTTAGCTTCAGTCAAGCTACTGTCATAACCTACATCCTTTCAATGTGCATTCACAACATAAAAATAGTATGAAAACTGACTCTCAACTGACTTTTCATGCATCCAGGAAAAAGATTTATTCCACTTTATCGAATACAAAAAGGAACTGTTTCTGATTTCAGAAATTATTTTAATCACTCAAACAATAAATCTGAAAGATAGCCAGCACAAGAGTGGCATGAACACGGAAAGTAATTCCCAAATGTATAAAGATACCCAAATTCCAAAGACTGTAAGGATCCCTGAAGGTATCCTGAGCAGCTGGAATGTCTTGTAGTTAAAGGGGTTTCCTTTTCAATATTATTCACCATACCTCCTTGTTGAAAGAACTTACCTTTGATTATAGGGCCACAAACAAAGGGAGCACTGTTCCATGTTGCTCTTTGATAGAGCCTTGAGCATTTTTAGGTAGCTTTTTTGGAAAGCAGGCTGCCATGTGGCTCATTCGTTGTCTGACACACCCCAATTCTGTCCAGGGAACTGATGCTGAGATGTTCTAGGTTACCCTACACTGTTACATACCCAGCGTCATGATAGTTTGTACCTTGTGGCTGTTTTGGCTTGTCTTTTCCTCTCTCTTCCACCAGCCAGCATACCCAGCTGAACAGGTCAACAAGACCTATGTGTGACCCATAACTTATACAGAAAACCCCACTCAGATAGAGAAATGGGGCTTAATGCAAATGTATTGTGCAGCTTCTTCTCACTCCTTCCCTCTTCATCCCATCTCTTCTGTGTCCCTTCGCACCCACAGTTGTCTAACCTGAAACTGCAATGCCTGCACAGAGAAGAGATGCAAGTAATTTTTCCCACATCAGGTACTAGTAGCCTGATGTATAGGAATGTCACAAAAGTACTCTTCAAAGAGGTAAAGACTGTTCTGGGACAGCACTCTGCATTTAGCGGGCCAGCTTCAATGTAGTAACCAGCCGATTCACTACATATTTAATGAGAACTTATATGTACTTTGTCAGAGAATAGTAAGACAATTTTGGGAAATGAGGAATGTGCCCTATAGAAATATGTTCAACTCAGTAGCAACATTTTGAGTTTTGCTGTGGTGCAGTTGGTTCTGTTTCAGGCAAAACCTGATAGTGCTTTGCAGGCCTTTATGGAGGGTTATGTCATGTTGAGTTTGATCTCCTAACTTTGCCTCAACACTCCTATCCCAGCTTTCTGTTAGGCGCCCCATATTCACAATGTTCATGTGGTCCAATAGAAAAACCAAATGTCTTGGACTGCTCCAAGGGCACAGAACACCAACACCTGTTCTCTAGAGACTCTCTATGCAATCAGACATTTGCTTTCACCTTACTTCTGTAGGGGTGTTTTGTCTTGGACTTTAGCAAAAATCTTTGCTAAGCAAAAAGTTTATGTTACTTGCCTTCTGAAATGTTTCCTTTATATTTAAAAATAATTTTCCCTCTCACATCACCACATATACAAAGCAGTGGAGGGTTCTGCTTGTAGGTGCCCTCCAGAGATAGTGCCTTTGAGACAACAATCTCATGGATGGAGGCAACAAACTCCTTGAGTGTGTGTTAATCTTAGGATCAGAGGCACGGTTCTGTTCTGTGCATGTGTGTTCAGGTGACTGGATGTAAAGGACAAGCATGTTCATTGTGCCTTTTGGGACTTCTAAATATGATGCAAAGGCCCTGGAGAAAATGATGGAAAAAAGCTGTAGCTGAAGCCAGATCTCATGATGAAGTCAGTGTCTCCTACTAACACACAGGATTATGACACAAAATCACACTATTTTCAGCATGATGTATTGAGATCCTTGTGTGTTGATGAGTGTACTGGTTTCAGCCAGAGCAGGATTAATTGTTTTTGTGCTAGCTGGGAGGGGGCATGGCCAGGACCCTAATGTTATTCAATACCACCTTAGGGTCATTGCCAGGGGCAGGGGATAGGGACTCTCCCTGGCTTCCAAGGATAAGGGTGTTCCTTCTGGTGGAGAAAACATGGTGGACAGAACGGTCTGGTATTTGTGTATTGTTGGAGGCTTTTCTGTGTAAATTGTTTTGTTTGCTATTAATATTGCTGCAGCAATGATATTCATTTAATGTTTGGTTTCTTATCCCATTACAGTTACCAGCAAACTGTTCTTATTTCAACCCATGATCTTTGCCTTTTGTGCCTTCAGCTGGAGAGGGAGTGGGAAGTGAGCAACAACATGGTTTTAGTGGGAGTGTTACACTGGAGAATACCACTCCTAAACCAATAAAATGGGGACAACCATGGGAGTATTTTATTAGGCATCTGCAAAAATAGGGTAGAAAAATGATCCTGATGAAGTATGCAGAATGGCTATACCTGGATCAGCTGGGGACAAAATTAAGGTCCTTATTTTCAACGTTTCCTGGCATTTAGGCATGAAATTTTATTTCTAGTTTTATCTCTAACATGATCTCAGTTGTTCATTTAAGAACCAGAGTGAGCTGTACATTCAGTTTTTATCAGGTCACTTCTTTGTTACATTCCCTTTATTCTCTATAACCTCTCTTTTTTCCCAGGAAGTACAATAGTGCAGTGCCAAAGCCTGCACAATGCTGAGGATGCTGGAATGCTGCAGTGGGTGTTTCAGAAACTACATACTAACACTAGTGTAGGACAAGCTGTTGCTATAGTGTAAGACCCTTAAGCTCTTATTGATGCTTATGGTTTACCTTTATAAATGGTCAGCACCTTGTGAAAATACTCTCAGATCTGTAACACCTATTATGCCAGGGTCATCTTATCTGCAACTCTACTTTTTTCTGAGGAGGGGAAGGGTGAAAAGAAGGAATGGAAAAGTGTTATCAGCATGAGGAGGCTGTACACACTCTAAGATCCTGCTACTTCTGGGCAATTAGGATTGAAAGTGCAAGGAGAATCTTATCTGTGTCATAAATTTGGTTTATCACACTAAATTCAGCAGAGTTACACAGACAGAAATGCAGTGTGGGAGAGAGAACAGTTACACAAAAATACCTTAATCTAAAGAGTTTTTATAAAATGGTTATGAAAACTCTGGTGAAAATATTTAAGAACACCTAATCCATGTGAAAGACTGTTCTCCATAACATCTGGAATTAATTATCAATATATGGTATAGAATAGGCGGCATAACTACAATTTCAAGATACCTGAAATTTGTACTGCTCTAAAAAGTCTCACTGAACCATGGTCCACCTTGAAATCAATAAAAAAGAGACATGGCCTTAACCCTGATTCCCCTCCTCATATGGTGCATGTTCACCCCTAATGCAGAGGCCAATAAAGAGCAGTAATTTGTGTAAAGGAGCAGCCACGCTTAGCACTTCTGTGCATTTTAATCAGCTGAAACTGCCACCTAGCTTGTGCGTTTGCACAAAAAAAGAATTCTAAGCCAGGAAAAGGTAGCAGATCATGCCAGGAGGAGTTATTGCATGTAAAATTATTTTAACTTCTATAGGAATTAGGGATAAATAGTAACTGAATTATCTGATTCCCACAGGATTTTTGCAAAATACCATAAAAAGGAACACCAAAATACTAACCTTATGAAAAAAATGTGATTCAAACCCTTCTGTTCCAGGTTTGACATTTTGTGTTTCCTGATATGACATACTGAAATTGGAAAAGAGAAATATTTCTCTCAAGAAAATCCTGATCAGAAAATTTCAACAGTATTAGGGCATACATGACCACTTTTGCTCTAAAATCATCCCTGTTAAATTCAACATATTTATGACATATATTTTATTTGAGAAAGTCTAATCTACTGGCAGACAAACATAATTGAGACACCATGCAAATCCATCCTCAAAGCTAAAGAAAACATAAGAAAGCAAATATTTAAAGCAGTAAAATCAGAACAACCTGAGTTTGACTTACAATTGGGCAAAATAAAATGCTTTTTGCTTTGATTTTCCCCTTGATATTCTGGCCAGGATAGTATACTGTGGTATTAGACATCTGGGTTAAACTCTAGAGCTTAGTGGATTTGATCAAGGCTTTTTCTGTCATTTTAATCTTTTAAAAACACCACCAAACAGATATGGCAAAAGATTATGGAACCTAGTTTATCTGTTAGAGTCTATCCTCTTTTGTTAAGATATCCTTATGCTTCAAAAGTTGAGCAGATACATCTCAGAACTTAAAAAAGATTAATCTTATGGTATTTCTAATTGTGATTTGTGATGTCCAGCTAAAGAAATTATAAACTGTAGAATTATATTTATCCAACCTGATCCAATCACAGGGCACACTTTAATTTTCAATAGAGATGTTAAACTCTTGCTCTTCTTAGAAGCAGCATGTGCCAGCTTCAGGCAGAGATTTGAGCACTGGCACTGATCCAGGAACAAAGAGGAACTTGAAATGAAGCTGCTACTGAAGTACAGGCGCAGCTTCTTCCAACGAGATGTCGGCAGCACTTGTTCTTATGTCTGATAATGAAGTTTTATTTTTCTCAAGTGATGAATTACAGGACACATACACATAAGACATTTAACTCTTCCACAAGAGGCAGGTACTTGAAGCTGCCAGTGGAAAGAAAGTATCTAACTCGAGGTATTACTGTACTATTGGTAAAACTCAACTTCTTGTATTGCCACTATAATATAAATTAAGTAGAATCCTAGCTTATAAACTCACACTATGACCAAAAATTTATGTTCCTTTTATGTCTTTTGGGTCTTGATCACAATGAAACTTTCTCAGTCTAAAGAAATTTAATGCAAACATTCCTGGGAAAGGCTATAAAATGTGAGTTTTGCAGTCAGTCTTTTATGGTTATTTTGGATGAACATTGTATACCCAGTTGAAAAAAAAAAAAGGATGACGAATGTAGACATTACGACATATGTGTGGGGTTTAGCTGAGTCTGTATTTGCACATGAATATTAACCCTGGTAATTGAGAAAACCTGTCTCTCCACATCTTGTTCATTTCCACAAAAAGCATGTGCATAGATTTAAGAGAGAATTAATGTCTTGCCTTACTTAATTATGAATTACGAATTTTCTGGCTATGAGACTCCCCATGCTAGCTTCAGCGTGAGGGCAATGGACTCAACAGATGCCATGTTACACCTACTAGATGGGGATAATTCTACTTGCTACTAAGCACTAACAATAACACATGGAGATGTAAGTTGTGAATTGAGTTCAGCAGACAGCATGGTTTCCAATTCTTAAGCATTTTGTAGCAAAACTAAAAAGCACCATCAAAGATGTTCACAAGTGGTATCATTGCAAATGTTTACAAAACATGAAAAGAATGGTAAAATATGTGCTTAAAAAATGTACTTGTTGAGATCTTGAGAGAAAGGCATGAAAACACATGGTGTTGAGACATAGACTTGTTTCTTGCACAGTGCACCAAGATATTGCCTTTTTAATCAGTAATGGTGAATTCAACATTGTTAACATTTTTACAGGTTACAGGTCCAATGATGTCCTGTCTTTTCTCTGAGCAACTTGTCTTTGTGATCCTGTCTACATGATTTTAAGAGTATAAAATAAGTAGCAATAATGAAAATATGATGTCTACTATTTTTTGTCTTCCCTACTTGGAGAGATCACAAATTATGTGGTTTTCTAGACTCATTCAAATGTTATAAAAGGAAAGTATCAACTGAAATGTGATAGGCAAACACCTTCTGAAATGATCTTTTTAAAGTTTTAAAACAACAGTAAATAAAATGACAGCAATAATAATATCAGAACACAAATGCTGTGTTCCCCTAGTGTCTGGCAAAGTGAAGGGAAGCTGCCCTCTGTGACAGTTTTTGGTGGTGCAGCAATACACTACAAAAAGTTTCTGTTTCAAAATCATAGTAAGAACTAACTCAATGAACAGCAGAAATAAATGAAGCTTATGAGGAAACATAATATTAGTCAATGGCCAGGCACAAGGGTCTGTACAGCTTCTGGTCACAGATTTTTCTGTTCTGCTTCCTCAACACAGTAATAATCTTATCACTCCATTTACTCTTCACAGCTGGTCTGCAATTCTTGGTTGGTTTTCTGCTGCAATTTAACCTGCTTGTACATGGCTGAGACATTTACTAGAAATCAGAATGTGCCATTTACAGAATGCAGTGCTGTAACTTCAGGGCCTGTGTGCTGTGTCTAGTCAGGCAAAAATAACTTCAAGGACTCCTTTCTTTCATTTTGGAGGCACACTAAGGGAGTCAATAGTTAAGGAAAAAGGGCTCTGGTAAGATCAATGTCTAAGTGTACTTGCCTTACCCTACTGTCCAGAGTCTTTTCTTATCTTAGAAATTAATTCATTGTGCTCTGGTGTTGGTTTTTTTACTGGGCATCATATAGCAGGATTGGGAATCCTCTTTTCCCACATAACCGCAGGCCAGCTTGAGATGATTATTTTGTCTTTCCCCCAGAAAAGACGAAAGAAGTAAAAATTAATTCAGATTGTTAGTTGATACCTGTCTGATGCATCAGGCGAAGCTGTGTTTGTTGATTTTTTTTTTTTCTGAAAAGGCGGGAGAAAAGATTTAGAATTACTTAAATTCAACAAAAATAAGAGGAAAGAGTATTTTTTCTCCTTCTTTTGTCCTTTGAAAGAAAAGTACTAAAAGATCGAGAACTGGATTTGGAAGAGGAATTACTGGCAAAATGGACAGAGGAGAGCAGAGAAGGTACTTGCCCATTGTAATGCTCACTGCCAGATGAGTCTTAAGTGCGATGTGTTTATGACCCAATTAGTTATAGCCCATTATTCAGTTCTTGTTCCTTATGTATGTCTGAAACACAGTGGTGGTGCAGTAGCTATACTAAGAAAGCACAGTCCATTACGGCCAGATTCAGATGCTCTGAAGAGTATTATTACACTCATGAGCTGCAGTAGTCATGGTACAGCAGTCAATACATCCACCCAAATCCTCCTCTGCACTTGACAAATTTCTTTATACTGTGCTTGAACATAGGCATCTTATGCTGTACTATTAATTTTAGCATAAAAGCTTAATTGTCTACATAAATTACAAAAATGCACATGGTTTAACTGGAAGAAAACTGTCAGGGATAGACACAGTCAAGTTTCAGGTGACAATGCACTCTTTAACCATCAAGGTTAATGAAAAAAAGTCCATTGTAGATGGATAACTCCATATTTTTTTGTTATTAAGTCAATGGGCAGTGGCCATCATAAAATTGTGTAATGATGCAAATTGGTAGATGGTATGGCTATAGTAGTCATTGTATTCCTAACTGTTTAACTAGGTTCTACTTATATGAACAGCAGTTTAAAATACACAGGATCTGAACAGTAGATTTGAAAAGTTGTTAATAAATTTCCGAATCCACCTACAATGAACAAAGACTAATTGGCTTGGAAGTATCAGACTCTTCACGGACCTGAATATCTTCTGTTCAGTATATTGTGGCAGTTGTGGCTGTAAGCATTCTGCAGATTAGGACTGTAAGAGTGACTTTAGTATGACTTCCTCCAGTGCTACCATAAGGCTATTTATTTTAATCCATAAAACCTTTTAAAAAGTGCTGATGTCAAATATTTTGAATAAAATAAAATCTATGCATAGGCACTCTTAGTAGCTCAGTAGGATGTAAAATCCCATGCACCACAGTTTGCCTGAATGAACCAACCTGTTTCCTGAATGAAGCTGTAATCAGACTAAGTTTTTTTATAATGTCTGAAGAGAGCTAGTTCCAAACTGTGTTTAGATTTAAATATAATATTTTGAGTCTAAGAGAAATGGGTAACTGTAAATGTGTTTCATCTGTCAAAGACACAAAATAGACATAAAGCTATTTAGTACCATAGAAGTACAGATTCCAACAACTTTCAAAAAGTGATAAGAATTTAAACAGTCTACCAAATTTTAATAGAAAACTAATTTTATGTATAAACATTATGATTTGATTTGTTAATTTTCCGGTTTACAGGTCAGGTAATTTGTGGGGTTGAACAAAATTATAAAGACTTTTGAAAAACATTTGCAATTTCATTTGACAAATTAATTCCTGCAAAACCGGCTTTCAACAAAATTCATGCTGTGAGGCCTCTGCACCAGAATTAGGTGGACATTTTTCTCCATTTGTTTGCAAATTGGTTGCCGTTCAAGTAGAGACATAATTTCAATTGCAGCATTTTTACTTTTATATCTTAACGTGGCTTACATTAATTTCAGGTATTTCAGTGCTGTGTCCGTTCAGCACTTACTATTCAGAGGCTTAAAATGACATCCAAGGTCTCAAGAACATCTCTGCGGTGCAGACTCCATTCTCACAGTAGATAGTTTTAGGCTGAGACAAGGTTTTGCTGTACCCAGGGGCCTGTGATTCAAACACTCTCCTGTTTGCTCAGCTAATGAGGTCAAAACACTTTTATTAGTAATGAAATGATTCTCTCTTGTGTAACTTGCCTCTAAAACAATGAATCACAAATGATGCAGTCAAAACTAGTATAACTACACAATTTATTAACACCAAAGTCTTCAGTGTAGGATTCATGAAACAAAGTAAAACATACAGAAACATTATTAGCACAAGTAAGATGTAGGTCACACTACAGGGTTGTTCTAGAGAAAGATTAATGAGCAGTTCGATCCTGGTACCTAGGTGTATAAAGATCACTAGAGAGCTTTTGTCTGCCTCAGTCCCAGAGTCTGCCTAGTCTTCAAATGATTAGTTGGTAACCATTCTTTGTTCTGATACAAATTCAATGGACTAGAGCCACAGCTGTACCAAAGCTGAGCTGGGGACATTCAAGAAGAATGTGAGGAGACAAAAAACATCTTTAATCCACTACTGCTTTCTTGTTATCTAGTCTGAATTAGATCCATGACTCCTCTGTGTTGGGGGGGCTTGGAATGACTCCCCAGTCCATTTCCTTAATGGAGAAAGCTTAGTGAAAAAGTTCCAGAGTTTCCCCTTGTCCTTGCCCCACTAGGCTGCTCAGGTAGGCAGTTATGAGAAATGATCCTATTTATGGAACTGTCCTACTGTCTGAACAAGCTTGAAGATAAAAAGGAAGGGACTTCACACTTATCCCCTGCTAAGCAAAGATGCACCGTTTGGGTCAGGGCTGTCCTACAAAACCCTGGTCCTGGGTTGCTGTATTTTGCAGTGCAATAAAAATATACAAAAAATTCAATAAAAATCCTTTTCTTTAACCTGTGGACTTTCATCACAAGTGCAGGGAACTGGAGGGACAGTAGTGCTAAGGAAGAAGCCTGGAAGTCTGGAAAGGTAGAGGTAAGCACTTGCAGTGATATTGGGTGAGGATTACAAAGGTCAATAATAGTCCACATTGCTATATTGAACTCTGTTAAAAATACTAAGAGTTTAAAGTCTAGTAATGACTTCATCTGATTTTAATCTTAATACAAGTCATATCCACTTTTTCTCTGTGTGTCACTCACTTGTAAACTGGCAGGTCTTTTCTGATGAATGCAGTTTCCATAGACCCACATGAAGAGATTAGAATGAAGGTATTATCAGATACTCCACAATAAAGGCACATGTTGTATGGAAGTTCAAAAGTCTGACAGCACACACAACACAACTCTGTGAGGTGAAGTAGAGACAGGTAGGCAGCAGTGGCAAGAATGGTACACTAGCACAACTCACAAAGCAGGGACCTCTCAGAAACGATTTTGATTTCAACAACATCCCCATTAGAAGCTGGCATGAGTGGCTGCTGAGTTTTCATTGATTTCTAAGAGCAGCTATCAAGCATACTTCTTGTCATTTTTATCCAAACTGCGACATGACGTGAGGCATGTCCTTTTCATTGTGCCTGGATCCTTTGCTGGGTTCCATGGCTGCAGCCTTCCCTTAAGTGTGCGTGGTTTTCCTCTTGTTCTCCAGTGAGTAAACCAGAGTAGACTTGGAGACTTGCTCACTTTACCAGTCATTATGCAATTTCCACTGTACTGTAAAGAAGGATTTTTTGAAAAGTTATGGAGCAAGCACGGTTCTGAACACATTTCTTTCAGTAGTTCATATGATAAAATCATTGTCAATGAACAGTCACAGATAATAACAGAGTTTATTAATCATTATAACATATTAATCCTATATTTAAATTTCATGGGACATTAAACAAAAAGCCACTCTGAATAAAACAAGCTTTACAAAAATACTTCAGGGCCTATGCAAGCCTTGGTGGAAGAAAAAAGTCTTTCTTTTCAGATTCTACAGTTCAGTGTACTATTTAATGTAATCAGTCATTTAGAAATACCTTTCTTTAGACTCTTTGATCTACTAGGACAATACTTTGCCATATTAATTCACCCGCTAACCAAAATTCAATATGTCATAAACCCCAAAATCGATATTAAAAAATCATGTGGATCACCATGTCCTATATGATTTTATTTTTTGGGAGCGGTGGGGGGCAGGTAGAGGGGGGAGAAGATGGAGCTAGAAGTGTGGATAGAATCATGGAATAAACTAGGCTGGAAAGGATTTCTGGAGTTCTTATCCAAAATTCTGCTTAAAGCAGGTTACTCAGGGCACCATGCGTTTACTTTCCAGTATTTTCCAGGATGGAGATGCTACAGCCCCTCTGGATTCCTGTTCTGATTGTCCTTACACTAAAATTATTTTGTCTTTATACGACATTGGAATTTCCCATGTTCCAACAGGTGTCTGTTGCCTCTTGGCCTGTTGTGCACTTCCAGCAAGCCTCTGTCTTCTGTATGCCCTGCCATTAGGCAGTGAAACACACGTATCAGACTTACCTTTAGCTTTCTCTTTCTAAGATTGAGTCACCATGGCAGCCCTTGCTTGTGATCAGTCCAGAACAACTATAGCTAAGCTGGACAGGAAAGATGAAAACTGGGCAGAGTGCTCTCAGGAATCTCACAAATGCTGAGGGAAGTTGAAGAGCACACCATATCAATACTCTCAGGTGCATGATGTGATTTTTGCAGATGATCCTGTGCAGTGCCAGGAGCTGGACTAGATGTTCCTTGTGGCTCCCTTCCAACTCAACATATTCTGTGATTCTGTGAACTGCTCACCAACTTTGACATCACGTGCAAACTTGCTGACACAGCAACCCATTCTGTTACCCAGGTCATTGACAAAGACATTAAACTGTGTTGGTCACAGTACTGATCACTGAAGGATGTGTATGCCTCTAGTAGCTGGTTGTCACTCATTTTCAGCCAGCCGTTTAGTCAATTTTCCGCCAAGTTCAAGTAGTAATCACATCACCAATTCAGCTGTAAGGGTACTGTGGGAGACTGTGTCGAAGACTTTGCTGAAGTCAAGGCACACAGCATCTACTGCTCTCAGTCACTAAGCCAGCCCCCATGGCAGGAAGTTGGGCTGGTCAGGAGCAATTTGGCCTTTGTAAGTCTTACCTGGCTGTTTCCAATTACATTTTTGTCCTTCACCTTATTGCAAATAGCTTCCAGGAGGACTCTATTCCATAACCTTATCAGGTAATGAAGTTAAGCTGACTGACCCTGAAGAGAGGTATGTTTTGCTTTTATTCCAGTCAGCAGGACCCTCCCACAGTCACCATGACCTTTCAAAGATGATAAAAACATTCTTGTAATGACATGAACTTGCACCCTCAGCCTGGCTGATATGACAACTACTACTAAAATAATACCAGATTATGAAGAGCTTTGAGGACTGGGAATCATAGCAATGAATGAAGAAAATATGCCAGATTTTAGGTTCACTTGTCAAAGTTAATGAGAATGTTCCTGTGTTACTCCTGAATGACTGAAGGCTATGCACCTGTCACAATAAATGAGTCGGCTTGAGTACAAGAAATCTAATGGCTATATCAGCCCAGATCATTGTCCAGTCAAGGACACTTACCTTGGATAACTAATGCTAATGCAGACCTATTGCTAACTCATTTGGGAATGGCTCACACATTTCTCCATGCCATTGCATCAAGCTGCGTAGCTATGCATCAAGTGGTAGTCCAGAAACAAGAAGATTGTATTTTTCTGCTCAAGGAGCATTTCATGTTTAACTGATGTTTCCTAATAGAGCAGGGTAAAGAAAGCCAAGGAAACTCTTTATAGATAGAAGCTAGTCCTTTTTCTCTTGTTTTTAATTTGTCCACTGGGCATTTTACAAGCTTTTCATGCTTTGAAATGAGCTTAATATTTTATGAAAAATCTTCAACCTCTGGAAGGCTCTAGGGTTTGAAACTTCTTACTTAAACGGCAGTGACACTCTGAGGACTTAGAAGAGGACTTACATTACACCGTATCCAATACAGGCCAGGAGAACAAAAACTGCATATTAGAGAAAAAAATGTTCTAAGTCATCCAAAGCCACCTAAACTTGTAAGATATAGACATGCAGTCCTGATTGTATTTTGACTATGCCATGGGGCATGATGATCAGGTACCTAAAGCTTCAAGAAAATGGAACCAGATTTCAAATCAGTCCAGTCTGGACCTGAGAGCTGTAATCATAGATCTGATCATAGGGTTAAGAAGTAAATGAATTTATATCATTTTGAGTAAATACTGCATAATTCTTTCTCATATGCTTCTGACACAGAAATTGGTGTCACCTACATTAGCCTTCCAGGATAGGAAAAATCAAGGTGACTTTTTTTCATTTGTTCAGTTTTGGCTCCGAAGCTTTTTCAGCAACTTCCCATTTGGCCACTTCTTCTCTTTCTATGCCACCATTTACCTTGTCTTCTACCATTTCAGAGACTAGATTCCAGAAGACCTCTATCATAATGCAAATGCAACAAAATGCAGACTTCTGATTCCATCTTTTTAGTACTCTAACCATCCTTCAACTTCATAATTTATCCACCTGGGAGCCAAACTATTTTCTTATAAAAAAGCTTAGTGCTCTGCTTCAGCTTAAGTATAATTCTATTTAAAGATGTTGAAGGTTTCGGTTAGCAAAATTAGCTTTTATATAATTTCACAATAGATTTTAAAAACCTTAGTGACTTTGTGTGAACAAGTCTGATGACCAGAACTGTTTTCAAAGGATTCAGAATTATAGCAAGAAAAAAAAAGGAAGAGATTATTTTCCATTAAAAGCTAAATTTTTGCCTTCCTATCTGATTTCCCCAATGTGACAATACAATCAAGGTGAACCATTTGTCTATACAAATTAGTTTTAGTTGACTTCAAGTAAATTAGATAAGACATAATGTCTCTAACTGGTTATGTTGAGGCAATTTTACTCAACTCCATCAAATTCTAAGCATTTATCAATGTATCTACATAAACTCCTCCATTAAAACTTAATTAGATTTCAATTTTCAGATGGAAGCTGACCCTTCAGTGAAGTATTTTATTCAAAATTCTCGTTGAAATTAAATATATATAAAGCAAGTATATATAGCAACATGCAGCTAGGTACAGAAAACAGCACTTTTAGCTTGGTCGCTGAAATTATGCTGATTGAGCATAATTTTGCAAGTTCATCATTCACAGATTTGCAAATATTTATGCTACTGAAAATTTATACATGTTTATTAGGATATACAAAACCACCTAAGGAAGTCCAACCTAATTCTGGGAACTTCAGTAGAAAATCCTGTTTATGGACAATGTATGTTTGGCTTCATGTTCTTATATGTTTAAACTCAAGCTCTGTATAATTTAATTTTCCATTACAAATGATGAATGCCAAAACTTTGATACATATAAAAAGTACACTTGGGGAATAAATCTGATTTAGAACTTAACATGCATTCCATCCAAAACTTTCTCTTTGTGATGCATGAATGTAAAAAAATGACATAGATGCCAATTTGGATAAAACCAAATCAAGTGAATATCTGATTAGTCAGTTTTGGAAATATAACTGAATAAGACCTAGTTTATTTCCATAGAAGAGCGCATATAATAGTGTAGCAAATATTTCTGACCTGGATTTGTTCAAATAGGAACCACTGCTACTAGCAAAATCATTGGAAGTCTTTGTATAATAAAAATCAGCAAAACTAATGAGATTTTATATACTATTGCAAAACCTGAAGGAAATAAAGTATTTGATTACTACACATTATTAAGGCCTTATCAGATCTCTGCCCTGATTTCATAGGGTATGTCTTCCAAAGAAGCTCTCAACTTAAGTGCATCTTGAATGAGTTAATAAAAAAAGAAATTAAATAAAGAAGTACATATATTTTCCATTTACCAAATCATATGCAGATTGATATAAGAACATAAGAATGTCCATATGGAGTCAGACCACACCTCTGTCAAGGCTAGGATTCTCTCTTCAGCACTTGCCAGTACCAGATGCCTAATGAAAGTGCATGAGAGCAGGACAAGTAGATAGGGATATTATATGCTGGGATACTCTGCAAAATACTTTCCAGCCATCTGTGGCTCAGGTAGTTCCTGAAGTGCAGAAATGGTGTCTGCATTTAATTGTCCTAAGCAGATTTTCCTGTCATGAATTCATCAGCAACCATGCAAACTTTTCCATCTGCAATGTCTTATAGCAGCAGTGTCATAGCTTAATTGCACGTTCTTTGCAGAAGTACCTTTTGTTTGCTCTGAACCTGCCATGAGCTAATTTTATCTATTGTAACTCCCCTTTGGTGTTTTTTTTTTTTTTTTTTTTTTGGGTGTGTGTTTTGTTTGTTTGGGTGTNAGAGGTTTTTTCTGGTTTTTTTTTTGTTTTGTTTTTTTTTTTTTGTTTTTTTTTTTTGGTTTTTTTTTTTTGGTTTTTTTTTTTTTTAGTGAGCAATCATTTACTAATTCACCTTCTTCGTGCTACTCATGATTTCAGTGATCTTTCTACAACCTTTCAGACTAAGGACTTCTAGTCTATTTAATCATGGCTCTTACCTGTACAGAAGCTGCTCCCCACCTTCATTCATCCTTTTCACTTTCCTTTGTATACAGTTCCACTGTATAATTTCTGAAAGTGGAGGAGGTGGAAAGAACATAACCTTACATGCTTAAGATGTGGATGCTGCTTTATGCTTTCTTCTCAATTAATTTCTAATAATCTCTTACATTTTACTTGGTTTTTTATTAACCTTTAAAAGAATTAGCCTGATTTTTAAAAATAATTACATACATTGTAATACATATTTACATTCCCAAGAGTAATTGTCATTTCAGAAATAGTTACTTCATAAACACTATTAGATATTTTCCCCCCTATGCATCAATTCACATTTGCTTACTTTAGTTTTATTTAATTGTTTTTAGTCTCTTGACCCTTCATGGTATGAGAAGCTTCTGAAATCTTTCCTAGCTGAATTTCACCTTCTTTGTCTCAAGTATCTTTAGTGCCATCAGCAAATTATTTGCCTCTTTTACCGATCATTTATGAACATGCTGAACAACATAAACTTCCACATGGGAATACCCTTCTCACTCTGTATGAAAACTTAAATTTTAACCAGTTATTTATCTATCTGAGAATATGCCCTTGGTAGCTTAGTTTCCTTAATAGTCTTTATGAGATGCTGTATCAAATACCCTTGGGATTTGTTCTGCCTTGTTCAGTTTCCTGTTAACAGCTTATAAAGTATGATAATGTGAGTGTAACATAGAACTGGAGTACTAAAACTTTGCTGAGTGACTGAAGACATTATCGGCTTTGATCCAACTTACAAATTACATGAATGAGAAAAATTGCAAAATAGTGGCTTGCTCTTTTCCTTTGTGCAAAACCAAAATTAATATGTTTATGTTAGTCAAATACAAGACCTTGCATTACAAGTTAGTTTTAGCTTAACACCTGCTAACAGGGTATGTGTTATTGCCAAGCCCACAGGCTTGTATTTGGTACATTACAATTGAAAGAGAAATAGGAGTCTTCTATTTTTTAAGCTATTTCTAATCTTAATTGTATATTCTAATTAACCTCTCAATACATGAAATAAAAATGATGAAGCATTTCCTCTATAGATACACAGATTAAATTTAATCTATGTAGGCAGCATTCAGCTCCCCTATGAGGATTTTCCTGAGATAAAAAAATATATTGAAATGATAACTCAATAAAAGGATTTATACTGATAGAAAAATTGTAAAAATCTAATTATTAATGAAGTGTATGATTAGATAGATAACTTGCAAAGAGATTAAAATAGACATATATTTTAAGAGTGTTAGTACTGTAGGTAAATAACTGCAGTTATGCATACATATCAGCAGTACATTTGAGATAGCCTTAAAGAAAACTTATTTTTATACAGTTTGAGAAAAACAGCCTCTTAAGTGGTCAAGACACTTTATATTTATCTGGAGCAACAGATTTTATATGGCCAGCTGCTTTGAAAATACCTATTATTTCAAAATCTATTATGATAAGGTTAGAAACTCCAGAATATGTTGGCCATTCCAAAGCAAACTGACACTGTCTTCAAGAACTGGGAAAACTTTCACAGCTCCTTTGATTTAGCCCAATAATAGTCACTCTCACCTTGGATGAATCCAGACTCCATTTATCACATTTTCAAATGCCTGTCTGTCAGTGCCTCTCACACTTTCAAATGTACAGTCTGCTTGTTTGTATGAAGCTTTCAGCGTGTGATTTGCACCAGATTTATGCTTAAAGCTTCACCTCTCCATTCATGTGTCAAATCCTAAATTAAGTCTCTCAGTTACTTCATGGGAACTTGTTGGTGTGTTCATACTCTACATCAGCTAAGAGAGTTTCTCCCTTGTCAGATGTGTCAGCCAGACTTTTTATTCCTTCCACAAACTGCTGCTCTGAAGTCTGTGCATGAGTCCCCAGACATGTGTGACACCAGTTTGCCCAGTCTCCTCTCGGAACAGGGAGATGCCCAGGCTCCACCAGCATTTTATCTTTTCTTGAAGAACTGTTGGACAGGTGCCCAGATGGTCTTTTTTATTTATGAATATAAACAGAGTTTATAGGCAGTGAGATAGGAATGACAAAGCTGATTGTAATGGCAGAAAATCCACTAGAGAAAGTAAACCGTGTAACTTGTGACTGATGAGGTGAGAATATTTTCACTAGCTACAAATTCATGTTTAAAAGTTTTAACATTGACAGTTTTATCCTAATATAAATTGAATGTAATGGATTTACTCAGGATTTACACCAGGGCAAGTGAGATTGGAATTTGACTCAGTATTTTCATTCACAGGTCTGAGACAGGTTGCTTCTAATAATTAATTTAAATGCTGTGCATATTCTTTTTCCATTTCAATTCCAGTCTCCCACTCTGGCATGTCACAAGGAAGTCACAGTTCTCTTACACTGAACTAAATGTTCTGTGGCTGCCCAGCACTGATCTACCACAGAGCGTGCATGGGCACTTCCCTCCTGCAGAGCCCTCAAAGCTGGCACTCTCATAAGTTATTCTTTGATTGAAATTGTAAAGGGGAATTTCTTCAATGTAATTAACTGTAGGAACTATGGTAGCAGTATGGGTAGAGTAGCAGACAACATTTTGAAAGCTTTGAGCCTTTTTTTCACAAACTGTATTAACCAGTTTACACCGGAAGACAAGCACTAGGTCATGCGACAAAGCATTGCTTCTTTTATTTTCTAATTACTAAAAGCCTGTAAATCTGTTTAAAATCAGTTATTTAAAACAACAGCTAATACATCTATGAAATTCAAAATCAAAAAATGGGTCATTACATGGCCCAGTAACACCAGTGGATTTGGAAGTATAGTAAGCTTGTTTTCTATGCCTGAGAGTCGTATCCATTTTGTTTTCTGATCTAGTGAAGTTGTTAAAGACACACACTTTGTGCTGTCTCAGTAAGTTACTCTTGTTTTCTACATTATTGAATCTGGTATAAAAGCAATACAATACCAAATACGTAGATGTGGTTGATATTATTTATTTGAAAAACATTTGATAGGAAATATAAATTTATGGTAAAAGAATTAAAATAAAGAGTAGGCTGATTGACGCTGCTAGTGGAACAGTCATACATACTTTTTCCTGTTAGACAGTTGGCTTTTGCAGTGCAGTTAACTTAATGCAGCTTAAGCCTTTCAACACATTTCTGAATTTAAGACCTCCACATCCTGGAGTCGTGAGAGGCATCTTTCATTTACCCACAGAAAGCAGAGTCTTTGCAGTATTATCAAAAAGCCTGCAAATACAAAATGAAAGTTTCAGAAACAGAAGAAACCCCAGTTCTTAATGTAAACTTGATTATTCACTATAACTCATGATCTTAGATAATCTGGATATCAGTTTGATTTGATTTCTTGCTACTGAAATCCTCTGACATCCAGTGATAAATGAGTGACATTTTTGATTCAGATAAGAATTTTAAATTTGTTTGAAGAAAATTAAAACAAAAAATTCCTAATTTTAGAAATTCCAGGCATGGTGTACAGACTGCTTATTGACATAATTTTTTTCTTACACAGAAAGATTTAGTCTTCCCAAGACAGAAGTGGTTTGGGCTTAAAACTGTGAAAGAAAGAGCAAATGAATGAGAAAAAAAAAATGAATAAAATAAAGTATATAAAAATCTCTCAGTTATATGTTATAACCCCTTATTTAAAGAAAGAAATGGAAATTATTTCACTTACTTCATTTCCCATGCTTCTTTGGTAGCTCATAGTATTTTTCCCAAATATTTGCTTCAGTTTTATTTGTCATATCTGCTGATAAACATAGCATCCTTGTACGCCTTATAAAACCTTTGATTTTATACATGTGGTGAAAACCAGTCACATTTGGTTCCTAGCAACTGAAAGGCATGTTATATGGTGGTAATGCTACCTTCACCTTATCCACTTTAACACACCATCCATGGCATTTAGACAGAACATAATTCTGAAAAATTTTGGCAAGCTTGCACTATCCTATAGCTAAACTGCTTGGCAGAAAGAACCTCACACAGCGGCCTTCCTCCTATAATCTCCATTTATTCATTTCTTATGTGTGCCTCTAGTTCAAATAACTGTACAGCCTTATAAACTGGAAGTGAATGTCATACCTAAATGCATTGTTAGAATGTTAAATCCTCATTCTATAAAGGTCCTTAAGCCCATATTTAAGTCTGAAATAATTTTTTTCTGTAGATGTGATCTTTACCTTGAAAAGACCATGAATATATTGAACAGAGTTTCCCGATATAGTAGAAACACTTTGCTCCACATACAAATAATGAATTGAAATGTATGCAACTGTTTCCCCTAAATCAAACACAGGTGACAACAGCAACAAGAGAGACCAAGTTGCCTTTTTCTGGGCAAAAGCTCCTCCAGCAACTGAGGTAAAAGCCAATAAATACTGGAGATGCAGGACTGGCCTTCTGCAGTAAAGAACCCTGAGATGGCAGCAGCAGTGTGGCTGTTCAGGAGAGACAGGCAGGGTAAACTCACATAAAACTGGAGCTGTTGTCACCACTGATGTGCAGGGGGGCCTGAGTCACCCCTCCTGGTCCCTGACCTTGCACCCAGCCAGCACAACTCCCTGGGACTGATGGACACTGCGAAGATTAGGACAATTTACAGAATTCAGCAGTTTCTTTTCCATCTAGAACTCTGGGTATCTTTCCTTTGGTAAGCCTAGATACGCATTTTGCTTAGAATTAAAAGTTATGAAGTCCAGTTTGACTTAAAGTTTGAGAAAACAATATCTGAACTGAACCTGTAGGTTTAACCAAAGAGCAGTACAAGATTTAGTTGCCTTTTTTTTTTTTTACATTTTGAAACTATGCTTTATTTCAGATTTTTCCTATTTTGTACATATAAAACCCTTCAAAAAAACTTAAAATGCATTTTATTATCTAAATAAGAAAATAATTTCAGAAATTCTGCTTGATGAAAAGTATTTAAGACTCATTCTAAATACTTTTTTTTTAAAGTCTATGTTATACTTTCTAGAAATCTGTCATAAAGTGGAAATGCTATGTCACACATTGTGCTAAGAAGAGCACAACCATCTCAAACATGTGAATGGTTTGTTGTACTGGTCTCTTGGAAGAGCTGAGTTTCAGTTTCAAATAATCAATGCACATGAATCAGAGTTTGCAACAAGCTGATTAACTACTTGAAACAAGCTGATTAACTACTGATGTTGCTCACCCTTCACAAATTTATAGTTTAAGGTAATTTGAAACTGACAACCTCAAGTGATCTTCATTTTTCTGAACTGGAAACTTCAACACAATTCCATTGTATGAGAGGAACTTAATGTAGTTTCTACAACCCACAAATCATATTGCTCTTTGATGATCTTGTTTAATCACTTGTTTCATCTTTTCATAATCTATCTCCATTAATGAAGGTGTGTATTATGTCTTGAAATTCAAGAGAAATTAAAAGTAGACATAGGAAATAATTGCTGGTTACCCTGTTGCAAACACCCATTGCATTCATTTTACTACCAAAGTAATTCCAGTTATTTATCTGAAGAGTAATAGTCACTAACATTTGTAAATCCACCTCTAACCCTGTGAGTATGGAGTAAATGAATAAATCAGCAAGCTCTGAGGAGATATACTGTCTATTTTGTGTCTATAATTATTGGGTGCATCTGGAATCTGTGGAAGAGCTATTTAACATGTAAGCTAACTGCAGCCAAGTGAATGGCAATTCTTTCTACTGATTCGCATGAGCTTTGGACTCAGACCCTACATTTTTACAACTCAGGAGGCAAACAAAAAAAGTATGGAGTGGTTTCCACAAATATTGTTTTAACAGAAGTTCAAGATTTCTTTTTTAAACTCAGCTTTGGTGAGGAAAGCGAGAAGAAGAAATAGCATCTGCATGGAGTGCAAGTTGGCAAGAATTCCAGTCTGCCACTTTCCAAATTGTTTTAGAAATGTTTGGCACGTCTCTGTCACAAATTACAGCTGATTATAATTTCACAGTATGTGCAAGCAGATGGAGGAGATGAATTGGGGAAGAGTTTCACCCCAGACAAATTAATTATTAGTAAGTATTTTCAGAGCAGAAGTTAAATATTAAAACTGTGGTTTGAAATAAAGAATTATGGGATGTCCAAGTAATCTATAACTTTGAATCAAACATTTTATGGACAATTTGACACCTGGTTGCAATATTTTATTATTTTCACAGGTGAAAGCATATCTCATAATAAAAGAGAATATACTTCAGAAACTTTTAACCACTGGTCAGTTTTTTAAAGTTATCTATTAAATCAACACATTCATGGGCAGTTAAAGCTGGAAAATATTCTTAACATGGCTGACTATGGAAATGCTTCAAACATGTTTTTCCCTCTTACGGAAAGATACCAACGTTTAATAGAAAGCTTCAGAAACCTGCTTTAATGGTCAGTCTTTTATTTAGTATGTAATTCAAAGTTCAATGCATTAATTAATAACTGTTATCTATGTACCTTTTTAAAAGCCAGGCTGGAGACATTTAGAAGGAAAAAGATGGTGGAAATGAAGCGAGGAGAGAATGAAGAAACAAGTCAAATGCTTGACAAATTGCAACTGAATGGTTGGGTGACACCTTGTTCCCTTTCGCACCCAGGAACTTACGATCCTGCTGTTGAATCAGGACCTTGTGAAAATGGTGCCCTCAAGAACTGTTGTGATGATCTTTTTGTGGCCCTAATTCTGTAAATGGGTAAGGAAAATGTAATCTTCTGTAGGCATACATGGAATTCAGCAGTGGGTAATTTCTGCATATATCTTACAGAAAGATTTTCTTGGCAAAAAAGATTTGTCTTGACTAAAGTACAGTATTTGTTTCATATTCAACTAATATTTGAAAGGAACAATGGTTACACAGGTTCTTAAGAATCCAAAGAATATGGTTCCCTTGTACCAGGAAAATCTTTGAGAGATGAAATGACAGTATTTCTTTGAATGAGCAAAACTGAACTATTTTACCATTGCAGTTCTTATTGTTGTTCCATATGTTTGTGTTTTGGTTTTTTTTAAGAGGAAATTAGCAGTTTTAAGATAAATTACTTGCAATTACTGTGGAGCTAACATTTGCTAAGGAATATCTAAATATCTGTGGAATAAACCTGAAGTGAAAAGGTAGGTATGAGAAAAATTATGCTTATTTGAGTATAAAATTCTATATGCCATGGCAAAAAAGGGAATAATGTGCTTATCATTATATGCATATATTTATCACTATTCTGGTTCAAGATTTTGCTTATGATGAAATACAGCTTTAAGTATTTTCATTAATTGAATTTAATTTTTTTCAGGTGTTTGAGACAATCTGAACTATTTTACAAAGGGAAAGTGCTTCTTTGCTGTCCTTCCAATTTTCCCTGGAAAAACCTTTTAATCAGCTGATGGTGCTTATGCAGTGTAGTATTTGTAGGGAATCAAACACAATGCATATTCAAGGATTCTTTCTGTCCTCTGAACAGAAGCTTGGATCTTGGGGAATATATAAAAAAACTCACCATGATAAATATTTTAAAAACTTTATAGTGTGCCACAGGCTGATAGGAAGATAGATATATGTACTGAATTAACCACAGTAATGTATGCTGCCAAGTTTTTTTTCATATTAAAATCTTTGCTGCTCTAGATGTTTAAAAATTGTAAAATGCTGAGATATTGTCAGGCTCTAGAAAGGAACACTTTTTTAAAATTAATTTGTTCTTTGACACTTTATAATGCACAGAAAATAGAATTCAGCAATTTTGATCTTTATCTTACAAAGGTACCTGTGTAAAATAGAGGAGTAATCACCTAAGCTATGTATGTGTTTAATGTCTTGTAATCTCAAGCTCAGGCTATATTGTATATTTTCGCAGTGTGGAAAAGGACGTGCTTCTAAATTTGCTTCATGGTTGCTACTGTAATATATATCTAATAATTTTTTCTGTCCTTTGAATGACAGCTTCCTGTAGTAATAATAAAGAATTGTTATATGTGCTAAGGGAAAATAAAGCTGCACAAGGGAGTGATCTGGCTTGGTTTATTAAGGGAGCACTTGCCTTCTCTCCCAGCCAGCATAATTTGAGCAAGCTTGGTTTACTCCATGTTGCAACTGCTTGATGCATGTCCAATTACTATGTATAAGATGATGAACGGTATCATACATGTCTTTGCTGTGTTACTGGTACTATCTTGCCATTCTCTAAACCTCAGTTCCATGTAATTACAAAGTGTAACTTTAGTAAGGATAACAAGTATGCTTCAGAGCTGCACTAGGTTTCTGCAAATTTCAGTTTCTCTTTAGTCCTGCAGGATTTAGAACATTTTTGGGGTTAAGGTTAGTCTAGACAACTACAGACGAAATGACAAGCTAAAACCCTGCTGGCATCTTTGTCAGTGGGAAGTCTCCAATGAACTTTAGCTCAGCCATTTCACCCAACATTCATTCAGTCAGCATGAGGTTTCTGAGCTTTGGAAAGTACAGTTGAGCTATCTGCACAATTTGAGTTTAGTAAATGGCAGCAAGAATGTAACAATTTGCCTGATTTTTTTTTTTTTTTTTATTTTATTTTTACACAGTTTCAAGTTATTGAATGTCACAGTGACTATGATTAATGTGTTACCGTAAATAAACTCTGGGATATGGGAAAAGACTGTTGAAGTTGCTTACACTGGAACATGCCATATCCTTCTTGATGTTTTATTATGCTATATACTTTTAGACCTACAAACACATTAGTAAGTGTGCACATAAAATAAACAACACCATGACCCACCACAATGGATATCTGATTCTATAATAAAGCAGTCTTTCACGTTAACACTTTTCCAAACTTACCTACATTAGTTGTTGCAGAAGATATTGACTAGCCATATATTACTTTTACTATTATATTAGCATAATAGAATAATAAAAAATAGATACAAATATTTAAGAACAGAAAATAAGCTTTTATTTAGTCCTTCTTTCTTACTATTTTAATTGCACATGTAAAACATGTACTTGAGTGCTTATATATATATATATCTATCTTACAAATGTCTAATTTTATATATTTATGTTTTCATTCAATATTTATGATTTCTCAATTATTTTCCAGCAAATATAAAGATACTAGTGGTGAAATATATAAGTAGCTCTAAATTGAGTTTTTCAATTAACAAGACTAGTGCATACTGACTTTCGCCCCCTACATTGTTCTATGTTGAGAACAACTTTAATTAACACCTCATAAAACAAACCACCCTCTTACAATGAATGAATTTGTTGCACACAAAGGCTACAAGTTTAAGAGATCTCCACTGTATGTAAATTAGGAAGGAACTATGAGCTAGATCTGCTAAATACTACAGGTTTCATACATAGTGGAAGTAAAGATGCAAATCACAAAAAAATAAATCCAAATCTTTGTTACAGACACCCTGGAGAAAACTTTAACAAATCATAACTGTCAAAGGGATGGATGATGAAAGTTTTTGTCATGCAAAAGAATACAAATCACTCTTCTGTTGCAAGCATCGCTCTTATTTTCGCGGTTGTAGGCACATCATCAACTTTAATGATAAAAGCCTTCCACAAAAATAATTCTTAAGCCTCAGGAACAAACACCTCTTTGGCACCCTGAGAGCATGTTCCACAAACATCATCAATCTCCTTCTGAGTATGATTTACAGCCTTTCCCTTTGGCAGGCTCAAACTGTCCGTGTGCATGCCCCGGCAGCGTCACATTGGGATTCTCCTCTGCTTCGTCCTCCAAGCACATGCTGTTCGATTGACATGCTCATAGTCAGCTTCCTAAGCACATTTGAAAAATAAGAGAAGGAAGTTTGAGTATAATCCCTTCCACGTGGACACATTAGAAATGTACATCTCAGATGAGAGAGAAAGGGAAGGAATGCGTATCTAGATTCAAACTAACAGGCCAAGTTCTCAGTTCCAGCCCGATTTATCACATGTAGTCAGGAGGGATGTTCACAAAGAATATGCAAGTCTCTCCCTGACTGTGTGGCTCCTCTATTTAATTTGATTGCCTGTATCTACTAAGGGGCAGTTGATACAAGAGAGCCCAAACACAGAGCATCATTTAGTGAGATTCCCTTCCATCTGTGACATGACTTTCGTGCCAGGTGCTGCATATGTATTGTGGGAAAAGTTGATGAAGGCAGCTGTACTCCAGCTGAGACTACCCTGAAGAAGATTTAAGTGTTCTTTATCCTCTTTTGTTTTGCTAAATTCAAGGAAAGGGATATACTATGATTGCTGACTTCTGCAGAAACAGCCCTGATTTGTCCCTTCTTTGTATCAGCTCTGTTGGTAAGTATATGTTCATTTAAGGGAATGCAGATGATAGGAGAATCTGAATCACAGTACATGTTGATGAGAGGCAGCAGGATAAAATAACAACTTAAGTCAGTGAAATGTAGCATCTGGGAGTACAGCTCCCTCTTCATGAGTGAACTGCCTGAAGTTCACTTGTGGACTGCAGGTGTCTGATAAATGAACTCTTTCTGGCAGCTTTCCTTGAGCTTCAGGAATAGAGTCTGTGAACCCAAGCTGAAGACATTTAGTGTTCTTTATAAACTCTTACACCATGCACTCACTAAAGCAGATGTACATTCATTAATAATAGTTGCCTCACTTAAGCCATTCTCACGGACAGAAAGTCCATATCCTTATCAGGAAAACATGTAAACATTATGATTAGTTGTAAACACAGATCTTTAATATGTCTGCATTGAGTGAAACAGTAAATACTTATGAGTCTAGTTATATTTATAGAGGAAATAAAGTGAAGGAGAAGGACCTGACAAAATAAATCTAAAAATGCATCTTTTGGATAGTTTTATAAAAGCTGAAAAACTAAGAGGATTAAATTTCGTGAATAGAATGTTCCAGAGTGTTTCTGTGATGAAGCGCTGGATTATACAAGGAAATATTTAAACCATCCATCTCTAGATGCTTAGACTTTAAGGTGCTTTTTAGCTGACAGAAGGTTTTGTGCAGGTCTGAAATGCCTTTGGAAGCCTTAACTCCTAAGTTAACCACCTGAGCTAGAGACAAATACAAGCAATGCTCACACACGTCTATAAGAACTATTAGCTCACACTGATCTTTAACTACATTTGGGAGGTTGTATCACTCCAAGAAAAGCCATGGGAATTACGTCTCTAAAGAGAGCAATCTCTCACAGAGTTGTTGGGTGCAAAGCAAGATTGATGTCATTAGGCCACCTTTTGCAAGGGCTGGTCATGCACTGTATGCTGGGCAAACAGAAATGCTCCCATGCTCAGTGGTTGGCTGCCTAAGTGTCCTCTAGAGTTAAGCACCTTATGCTACTCCTTTGTGAACTGTAGTCCTTACCTTTACCACATTTATCTGCGTAATGGGGATAATATTTCCTTAATTCCCAGCAGTTCTGCAGAGGGAAATATATATTAACTTTTGCTATCTCTAAAAGCTGTATGAAGATGAAATGCTCTCAAATACAAGTGTGAAACTGCTAAGCAAGTGAACACTCCAGTTCGTGGTTGTTGATTTATTTCAAGGTATTCAACCATGAAGCCAGGTACTGCTGGCATTTTTAATAAGGCTGGAAGAAAGTTTCAGTGTTTCACTGAACTGGTTATTTTTTAAGTGCTATACAGAGTGTTTTAACTTTGCCCCCAATTTTAAAATATTAAAACTTAAATGTTAGAAGTTGTAAGACTATTATGAAAGACTTATTATTTTGTCACAGGGAAACTGATTTTCATCTTGTCTTCTAATTATGTTATATATTTCAAAACAAAGTTAATGCCACTTAATATGTCCATATCACCTTGCATTTCTGAAAACTTCAAATGACTTTTTGAACACGAAAAATCATTCTCTATGCATTACAGTTGCTATTACAGCTATTAGAGGAAATTTGTTTTTATTCTGTGTTCTGCACTTAAATTTATATTTATTTTGGAGCATTTAGTTATGGACCAAGTTACCAATTAGCTTTTTAAAAATAAAAATAGTTGAAACTTTGCCATCACTATTCTATTTCAATGAATGAAATTTTGTGCAGAATGGAGGTAGTGCATAATTAAAAAAAAAAAAAAATCACATGTAACACTTAAAATAACCATCTAACATCCTGAAGAAATAAAAGCGCTATGAAATACCATTCCACTTTACCTACAGACCATGACATCAATGGTGGGAAGTGGAGAAGTGAGTCCATGACTAGTAATTTAAGTAAAAGAATTGAATCTATTGAAAATCATGAGAGTTGTGATGATCTCATGGTTTTTGGAAAGCTCTTGCCTCCGTGCAGTATCTGTTATCAAGCCAGTACCTCTCATGGGTTTTTAGTGTAAGGCTGAATCAAATAAATTCTTTCTGTTCAGCTGCTTAATTTCATTATCATGTATATTTTAAAAGTACAGAATAAAATTCTGAAGGCTTTGATATGTAGAGTATGCCAAACATTTAAAACATTTACTAATTTTATGAGATATAATAAACTCTTACGATAGGAAATCTAAAGTTCTCAGTACAACTGTGAATCCAAAGAAATTTCTACTTGTGACAGCATCCTTTAAGTGCCAGTTTTCACAAGAATTGAGGTGCTGTGCTTTTCTTTTATTTTCACTATCTGGCAATACATTAGAGTAGTATGCTTTCTTCCTGAATCCCATTAGATACCATTATGATATCTGATTTCCTTGGTTGTTAGTTTTTTTGTTTGGTTTCGTTTGTGGGGGGTTTTCTTGTTTTTTTGGGGCATTTTTTTGCTGTTTTTTTTAAACCTAATTGTCAGTCAATGCGTAACAGTAAGACTAGCTTTCTTTTGGGTCTAATAGGTATACACTGTGGGGAAAAAAGTAAAAGAACTATGCTTCATCATCCTGTCAGGGAGGTTTCTTAACAAATTACCTTTACCCTCAAAAGAAAACACAGAGAGACTTTTTGTAGCTTTAACAATTCTCGTAGTTCATATCTTATTTTCTTGGTTATTCAGGGGAACAAAAATACAATCTTCTAGATCTCAGAGACAATGAAATCAATATCTTTAAAGTCTTACGAAATTTAGATTCTTAATAAATGCATGAACCTTTCTTTAATCACTATTTGAACTGTGTGTATCTCCCTAACCTTGTATGCTTTTCAAAACCTTGTTTCTTTGTTGAACACTTATTTCAAAAGAGTAAATAATAGTAAATTACAATACAAAGTAGTAAGCCCTTTCTTTCTTTGTATGCCTGTTCATGAACGGCTTCATAATCACAGGTTTGTGCCTTTGTCTGGATGAAATTCACTGCAGAAAAGTAGCAGAAGGCATTGTTCAGATTTTACTTAAACTTTCTTTTTCTGAGTGTCATGTAAAGGAAAGGCCTAGCTTTCAATAAAGAAATTATTTGATATAATATCCATTGAAGTCCTTGGGAGACTGCTGAAATCAGAGGACTGAGTTGGTCCCTTGGGGTCCAAAGGTTGCTGCTACTGGGGAGTACCAGTGCCTTCCTCACCAATCCCTCTCAGGCATTTAATAATCTTTTCATCCAAAGCACACCTGGATTCCTGAATCACAAAGAGCCTGTAAATTCTCAAAGAGGCTGTAAGCTCCCTCGAGCTTGTGTCCCATCTTTTTTGTCCCTACACAGTGGTAAGGGTTTGCTGTGCTTGTGTGGGATATAGGAACTACATTTTTTGGTTTACATTTTTTTGGAAACAGTGTTTTCAGCAGGCGTCTTGCGTTTCAAATTTATATTGGGGTCCTATAAATCAGCTCGGGAATGAATGTGTGGTCCTTCCATACCATAAATTAAATTAAGCTGTAATTTGCCTGTGATGTTTTACTCATAACAGGTGGATGTACTTAAGATAGAATTGAAAAATTTCAAAATATACAAGAAAAAACAAACTCCAGCAATTTCAGCTGTCTTTGCAGAGCATACTAATTGCATACTGTTCAGTGTTGTTTATTTTTTCCATATAAGAATAATGTAATTTACTACAAGGGTCCAAACATACTCATTCAAGTAAAGTAGAGAGGTCTACTTTTTCTAGCATATCAACAAACAAATTGCATGAAATACACAGACATAAAGACAAATGCATAATTTCTTCTGAAATTTGCTTCTGAGTTACAATTCTAAGCAGACCTGCCTGGGTCTGAGTCAGTCATAGTGTGGCAATGCACTTCTTGTCGCTGCTCTACTGTGCTCCTTAAATGCCTCTGAGCCTGCTTTGAACAGTGAAGAGTTTGCAGGGAAAAGCCTGAAGACAAGAGACTTGAGATGTTACTTTACAAAGGCGCCCTTAACTGCTTTGTAGACACAATCCATCTATAAAAAGAAGTTGTTGCTAAACTTCAAGAATGGAAAGATCAGTGAATAAATCCATTGTTAATTTTAAAAGCAATTTGGAATGCCTTTAAGTTAAGCCATTCAATTTCCATTGGTTTAAGTTTAATCATTTTTCATTAATGTAAGCTAATTTGCAAGCTAATCTAATAAAGTAGCATGAAACATGAGCAGCAATGCATTGAAATGAAGGAAGTTCAGCTGCTTGCAGCTCATTAAGGTTCTTGAAGTTTAGAAGACTAATTACTGACTAAGAATGATTTTGTTTACCTCTACCTTTTGAGAGTTCCTGTTTTATCCCACAGTTTAAGACTCATAGGCCGAATCATCAGTAGGTATAATTTGGTAGAGAGCTAATAAAGTCAACAGGCCAATTTATACCAGTTAAGAATTTATCTCTTTGTTGTTGTTCTTCTTCCCAATTAAAAAAAAAAGAACCAAAACCACCAAACCAACAAAACAAAACAAAACAAAAAACCCAAATCCCCAACAAAACAAAACAAAGCAAAAAAACTAAAAACATACACACACAAACTGCCCCCCTCCCCGAAACTGTAAAAGGATCCATTCAACAGAAATGTTTTAGCACAAACAATAGTAGACCATAGTGTCTCATCTTCTACCTACTACTTAAGTCTGTGGAGCATTTCCCATTGATTTCAGTGGCAGAAGGTTTTAGACTCTAAAATTCTTCCTGTAAGAACAGGAGAGTTGACTAACCACTTGTACTGGCTTCCCATAAAGCTGAAACTTCTCGTAATTTATATCTGAAACTTATAAATCCAAGTTTTATAAAGTTTATACCAGTCCTAATTTGCAAATTCTTAAGGAGAGAGATTACATCACATTCATCAGTGAACTAATTACTCTTGCTAATAAAGCTGAATAAAATCATCTAAAGTTGTTTCACTTCAACTTTCAGTTGTTTTACCAACTAGACTGAGCAGTTTATTTTTTGACAGACTTCTGTTCTACATGTGGATCCTTCAGGTTATCATAAAATTAATCTTATTTTTCTATCATACTATTCTGATCAAATGTGAAGGTTAATTATAGTTTCACTATACTTCTATTGTTTATTCACTTAAAGATGTCCATGGTCATATGGTCAGGAAATCAGACAATAAGCTCATATTCAGCCAGTTATTGAACCTGATTTTAAGGCATTTCCAAAATTGTCACTGCTCTGAATGCTGCATTTTCATATGTTCAAACACATACTGTTTACTCATGCCTAGTTTAGCCAGGTCATTCTACACCAGAGACGCTTTCTCCTCCTTACTGGCAATGATTTAACTACTTTTTCCCTCATTAAGCAACACAGAAACAGGAACTATTCCAAAATACTGTATGGGTTATAAGATAGCTAGTTTGGTATGAAATCTGGACATTAAGCCATAAATGTGGCAGCTGTAGCTGTGTGTGTATAAAGTATTGTAAATACTACAATCTTCAAATATAATCAACCATCCCATACGGTATTACTTAAGGTATTATAAAAATCATCCAAAGCTCAATACAATCAAAAAACCCCATGATTAGCATTAATATAACAACAAGCATTTCTGATTATGTTCTTTAATAACACAGGAAATGTTTCAACCTTCAGTAAGACAAAAACAAATGCCTTTTTCTCACATGTGCTCCCTTTCTCCCAGGCATCTCTCAGCAACGTCCTGTATGAGTTTCACCCACTTTTCCAGCGAATGGAAGAGATGGATGAAGCTTGTGCCTTAGGGATAGCTTTAAACCCGATCCTGACACAGTTTCTGTTTGCTGGTTTGACCTTGCTGAGCGACCAAGGGCCTGAGGGACTGCACTGGGGTGGAGACCGCCTCAGTACCACTGGTCCTGTTTATCTGTCTAGATCAGTGCACAAATCTAACAGAACTATTTTGCCCTTAAAGAGCCAAAAATACTGCTGTGTAGGCAAACTAAGAGACTCCTTCTGTCCAGGAATGCTACTGAGCCAAACACTGGTCTTGCAGCACACTTGGGCAAAGAGCAGTAGGCAATCTTATCCCAAGTGACATTTCAGCAAGGCATATACAGCAGTTAATCAAGCATTACTGTTTGTGGGAGAGACAAATTGGAAAATGTGTCTGATCCCAATTTTCCATAGCTACAGAATATGTAGGACTGAACACATGATAATAGTAATTCTAGTTCAAGAATAGGATGTAGAGTTGGGAATTCAAGATGAGTGGCATTTTAGGCAAAATGAGACTATTGAATTTTAAGATAATGAGTTAATTTTAAGATAATGAGTTAATTAGGACTAAAGTAGGATCAGAATAGGATTATTTGAATAGTGAATAAAGTAAAGCAAATGGAACATATATGTCATTATGTATTTCTTTCATCATAATCAAAAAAGACATCTGTGTTTTCTGCTACTTACCCAGATACAAAAAGCACTGGCTTTTGTCACCTTCTTTCTTTTGGTGAAGTGTAGTGTGTGGCCACAGTAAAACCCCAAATGTAGAAATTTCTGTGAAAAAAAGTGTTTTATGAGCAATGCAACAGCTGTGTCTGCAATTAAAGATTTGCCCTCATGTCTCTACTTGAGCTGCAAACAGAATAAGGCAGTTTCTTTCTGTCAGAATATGGAAAGAAAATATAAAAAATTTGTTGTTGTGAAGCTAACTTACTCGGGATTGCTCTAACTTCAAAGAAAGCACAAAGAAATGGTAGTTTGGAAACGCTGTTGAGAATGTAACAGACTGCTTCAGGGATGTGTGGTCCTCTCTTTTTTGTGAAGCCAATCTCTATACAAGGGCTATTTTCATGAAGAAAGGTTAATCCAGCATTGTGGACTAGGAGGTTAGAAAGAAACAAGCAAAGAAAAATTCCACTAAACTCAGTGAGCTGGGAAATCATTTGCATTATAGTTCCCATAGTATAAGTGGAGTCTAGAAACATTGATTCAGCTTTTAAATTGCAAAGCAGGATTACAAGTGAGTTAAAATGATTTGCTAGAAAAACCTTGTATAAAAATTCAAGACACTGAATATGAATAATTGCAGATGCAGACACTTGTACTAGAGAACTACTTCTGTATTGCAGGGATATGAGAAAATTGTTATTTTTGTAAGAGAATGGCAATTATTAAATATCTAGGAACTGTTTAAATGCGTTGGATTGTGAATTAGCAGCATGAACAGGTAATAGATATATTCTTTCTTCTTCTAAAAATCTAATTGCTCTCTGCTATATGAAGAGGAAATTCAGTATGCTGAATGATTCTTTTAGGTCACTCAGTGTTTTCAGTAATTTTCTTAGTGGAATTATCGTCTGAATACTTTGAAATTCAGCTGAATGGGAAATGGTTTTCTATTTCATATGAATTTACGTGGGTTAAAAAAAGTGAAACTATTGAAAATTACCAAATGCTTATGAATTTCTGTCTAAAACCAAAAATTTATTTATTGAAATTATTGTCAGGGGAAAAAACCCTCAGTTCCTGGAAAAGCTAAAGCAGGGTTTTATCAAGATATTTAATCTAAGCTTTTTGTAATGTAGGTATTGGATTGACCACTAACATTTTTATTTCAATAAAACACCTTGAAATAAAATTCTATTGAAATGTTTTTTTTTAACATTTCAGTAAAATGACTGGAAAATTATGAATGTTTGAAATGTTTATGACTGCATGAGGAGAGACAAAACATTGAGGTCATAGACACTTTGGCGTGAGGCTCAATTTATAGAAGACAAGTGAGGTTTGTCAAACTGAAGCATGCAGGCAACACATTCTGCTTGTGCAGGAGAGGTGTCAAGATCTGGGTATGTAACTGGGCTTCATTTCCATTTCCCCATATTTGCATGAGAACAAATTCTTAGTCACACAGACTAAGCTGTTTACATATAAAAAATGTTGCTGCAATAAAAAGTTCCCATAATAGCCATATGCTGAATTAGTGTCTCCTTGAAAATGCAGTGTCCTTATTCACAGAGGGCATGAAGATTGTTTTGGTCCTCTGATAATCTGAGGTTCTATGAATGCATTTTACAAGTTAGGAATGAAATAATCCTTGTACAGATAAATCCAGAAGCAGTCAGTTTGCTCAGATATACCTAAAAAATGCATGTACACTGTGCCTTTGTTGGACATAGTAAGCCATGTGCTATCCTTTTAGAAAGATCAGAAAATCTCCACGCGGGTCTGAAATCTATCTGCAACCCCCCTGCCAGCTCATTAATGTCAGCAAAAGAGCTGGTTTCAGTGTGCCTCAGTTCTCCCCTAAAGCATAATTTTGGGGGAAACTTAACATCCTCTCTCCCAGTACCCTTCACAATCAGAAGTTTGACACACTCAGGTACCCTGAGGCCATATGCAAACTGGGGAAAAAACACTATTATTAGAGGAGTGGGAGTGGTCTTAGACTTGGGAATCAAGGATGCAGGATATACATACATATCTATGTGTAACACAAAAAGTATCTTCCCTCATCTTCCACTTTCTTTTTTCAGTAGCATGTTTTTCCATTGCTCACAGAAGGTTCCTGTGATAAGGATAAGGTGATATGGTGGCTTAGAGCTCGAAGAAGCCAGAGAAGTTAAAAACTGCTTTTTACCAGATCTGTCATCAGTGGCAATGAAATAACTTGTATGAATCCTGTAAGACAGTATTACTTCCCAGACCTGCTGTTGTATTGTAGCCTACCCTCTGAGGACAGCATAGAACAGGTCCATAGTGGTAGGGCTATTTTATGAACATGTACACCTTGAATAGTTTGTCAAACTGTCCTCAGTAGTGATACTCATACCTCTACTATTTAAACAGGGTCAAAGCACTCTTCCAATAAGGAACACATTTCTGGCCCTTCACTGCTCAACGTTTCCCAGAAATGCTCATGCTCAGTTCAGGTGGTATGAGGGAACAACAGGCGTCATACAAGCAGATTTCTCACCCTCCTCTTCAGAGAGGAAAGCTCAGTACAGGTAAGCTTTCAGAGAGTTAGATAACATTTCTCATCCAGGGTTTTGAGGTTGTTTATAGGGATTTGCATGTGTAGGTTAAAAAAACAACATAGGAGCAATCTAGAAAAGCTGAAAGGGGGACCTAGTATCTTTCAGGCTTCTGGGTGTTTGCAGTGCTTGAGCAAAATCCTTGCTGTGTGGAGAAGAGACAAGTAACCCAAACTGTCTCCTTCCTGGTCCTTAGTATCCACACTTGGAAAGAGTGACCTCTCAAATATCAATGAGGACATAAAGGTAGGTGGCCAATCCAAACTGAATTCTCTACAACTTTCCCCTTAGCTCCTGGCCACAGAGCTCACATACAAGTACACTCCTGCATTCAAGTTGTGATAGAAGAGTTAGAGGTTCCAACTCTGGATAAATAAATAATTGCTCACAAGTAAATCTCTGCCTGCTCCTCTGTGCTCTTTGCAAACCCAGGAATTTATGAGGGGATGTATTTAGCAGCAATGAAAGCATTACTTGATCAGCTTCACTGTCATCAGCAGATGTCACTGCAGCCATTAGTAACTAATGAATTGTTTAAGAAGATAAAATGACTAATTTGTCTGGTCAAAAAGGCATAAACACAACCTTTGAAAACTGTATTTTATTAAGTCAAGAGAAAAAATCATGTTCATTGTCCTTTAATTTTCAAATGGGATGAGATCCAGATCAGCTACAGATCTGAGAAATTACCTGGCAAATTTGTGGTATCTTCTGAGATGCTAATGAGAAAAGAGTTGTGAAATACTTAGGGTGCCAATGAATCAGGTAAAGAAGCCAGAAAAGAAATTTGTGTTACCTTAATATGAGTAACTTGGCCCTCAAAGGACTATTAAATAAGATATGTTTGTCTTCCTACTCTGCTCCCAGTATTTTTTAGCAATGAGCATTTGCACTAAAGATTTCTGTCCTGTTCTGTGTTCTTTTGAGTGGCCAGAAAACATTTCATGACTGTGATTATTACTGCAGGTTCTTACTGAAGACAAGGTTCCTACCTTGTTCTCACAAAAAATAGGCAATAGTCAGAAATATGAGACTCTGTCTTTTCATATAATGAAACTAGAATCTATTTTCTTCTGATATGATGAATTGGTCCTCATGTTTATCTTAACCTGAACTGAGGGCCTATATTCCAATTGACCCAATTGGCTAAAAAAATCAATCATGAATTCTACAATTTAATTCACAAAATTAATATACTTGTGGGAGCATCAAATCTATGTATCAATTGACTTGAAGTCAATTTCTTGCTCATATATCCTGTATAAATCATTGATTAGGTGTGAAACAGCAGACAAAGTGAGTGAAGCAAGAGAAAAACTAGAGAAATTTTAAGTCAACCCACCTCACCATCTGGATTGTGATTTGAGTTACACAGGGCACAACTGGGCCCTCTACAGTCTTTTTCCTTTTAGTTTTGCTGTGGTTCAGTTTTGAACCCCGAGTCTTGACAGCACTGTGTTTCTACTACATTCGCAGGAAAAAGTGCAGCCTCTTCAAATTGTAAAAATATTAGTGATCACTGTTTGCAATCTGGTAAAAGACCCCAAACAAACAGAACAAATCACCCACCAGGACTTACATTTCTGCTGGTTTTAACATCATTAACAAACAACCATGACAGGACATTCAGTTTTTTCTTTTTCTCATAAAACAGTAATTAAGTGCCTGTGTTCTAAAGTGGGAGGTGAGCTACTAACAGAAGGAGAGGGTGTCCTAAATGTGTTCAAATGTTTTAACAAAAATGTTCTCATATTAAAGATTCCTCAGGCATGAAACCGAAGCAATTAGTTCTTATTTTCTATTAAGTCAGTCAGACTGTACTGTCAAAAAATAACAGTGCAAAGAAAAATTACCTGGCATGCAGCAGTTAAAAAAAAAAAAAGTAAGAATGTAAGGGTCAGCTCATCAGATGGTCTAAATCAGCCTTGTACTATTAAAATCAGTGGAGTTAAGCAAGTTCACACTGATGGACAATGGTACCATATGTGTGTGTACCAGGAAAACACAGACACAGCCACAGAAGAAGGATTATTAATTGAGAAAAATGTGAATGAGTGCATAGAAAGGCAGTAAGAAAGATGCTTTACTTTGCTAAACATTTGCTTCTACATTTAAGGCTTACCAAGGCACTGAAATATTTGTACACAATTCCTTGTTTTGTTTAATTCACTGTTACAATTTTCAAAAATTATATGAAAAGAGAAATGAAGGTCAAGCTCAGTCTTTGTGAAGAGTTGCACAGCATTCTTCCTCGGTTGCATTAAATATTCCCAGCAAATTACTGTTCCTGCTCTAGATGAATATGTACTACAACATACTGATTGCAAGCCAACAGTGACCAAACCTGGAGTTGTGTCACCGGTTACAGACCATATATTGGTTATGTGTTACTCATGGTGAGAAAAGAAAACATACTTCAGGAAGAACCTTGCAAGGTGTTTCTTTCAGCAATGAAATTACAGGAGCAAAGTATGTAGTTTCATCCTATCATGTAACATGAACTATGTGCAAAGGGACATCACCTCCAATGAAATTTCCCTGTGACAGGATGCAAAACTCTGAAGATAAGGGGACAAGAACAGGGACAGATGTCAGGTCTTACAGTACAGAAATGAGAAGTAAGTCATAGTAAACAAAATCCTTCTGATAAGCGGACAAATTCTACTTCAGGAAGATACCCTCCCCACCAGTAACTGCTAGACTGCTTTGGAAAGTTGTGATGAATTAAGTGCCACTGTAGTTTGGATTGTTTCTTAAATCACATTTTAAAAATACTTCACTATTGAGCGATATTTATAAATATCACGATTTATATTAAGTGACAACTGTTTCTTAGGGTATAATATTTTATAAAGGAGATTTTTCTGTAAAGAATTTGCAATTTCAAGAAAGTGGGTTTTTTGACAGGTCTTTTACAGGCAAAAAACTTTGCATTAGATTTACTTACAATAAACTTACTTTAGGTTATGTTTTCCTTAGCTATTGAGAGTGGATTATGTGGGAAAGTGCTAAAGTCCATTAGGTCTTTTAGCCCTCTTGCACTTCCATTGTGTACACAGGCAGTAGAAACCCTGCATGGATTGTAGGCAATATTTTTGTTTGAATTGAGGGGAAATTACTTTTTAATTTCTCACGTCCTACTGAAAAATCTGTTGTCCCTGAATATGAGAAAACACTTTTCAAAACTGAGCTATGTGCTCCTTATTTCTTAGATTTTTTTTTTATACACTCTAGTATCATGTCTTTAAAATATTTGTCAGTATTGCATTTCAAACAGAATATTGGGAGACTAATTAATTTATTGTTAGGAGACTAAGTAATTTAATAAATGTCCTAGAATCACAAAAATGACTGAAAGGGATCTCAGCAGCTCTGCTGTCACTATTCCAGGCAATATCAACTATAAATGTGTCAATATTGACAGGACGATTAATTTTGCTAGTCTTTCCTTAAAAATTTACAATACTGGAAGCTGTATGGCATCTCCAACTAATCCCATCATTGTACTTAACTGTTGTAAGAAAATTGGCCAATGTGTTGTCCAAGAGCAGGTGAATGCTTACACTGTACTGCACTGGAGTGTGGTAGCTATATACTGTTCATTAAGATTTCCATACTGGTCTATTTAATGCAACTAACATGCTAACGCTAATACGATGAGAATATATTAGCATAATTGTGATCAAATGTTCTGCAGTAACCTTTTAGCAAGTGGACTTTGCTCACTTCATTTCACTGTGTTTTCAGTCATTTGCTAAATCAGAGTGGTGGGAGGAGATGGGTATTGTCACCAGTCTGATGATCTAATAACAAATTTCCTCAAATGCCACCGGTCCGTCTGTAAGATGGGCTCTGAAGCGGAGGAACCCTTGCAGAGACAAAGTAATGGCACATAGTAACAAAGTTGGCACATCAGGAAGCATGGTTCAAATCCCCTGGTGCAGTCACTTTTATTTGCTGAATAAATCAATTTCCACTGTGAAGAATGTTTTGGGGTTTCCCTTTTTCCCTCCATCAGAGAGCAGAAAACATGCAGAAAGCCAGAGAGACCCAATGCTCGTTTTCAGGTATTACTGCTCACAATTACTGATCAAGTTATTCTATCTGTATGGTTTCAAGAAGATCAGGATAATATTACTCTGTCTTCATTTTTTTTCCCCTCTGGACAGCACCCTCAATGTGATTGAATCATTAAGAGATCTCTGTACTGTTTGTGATATTTGCCTATTTGCCATGCAAAACAAGGTTTAACATTCAACATTGTCCTCACAGGACTCATTCTCTTAGGCAATAGAAATAATTATTTAAAAATTCTTTCATTTGAGTAAAAGTCCTTCTTTAGAGCTCCACAAAGTATATCATTGAGGGAAAAAAACTCAGGGATTTGCATCATATATTTGGTTTACAAATGGTCACAGCTGTGCTAATACAGCAGAATATTAATCTGTATTTTTACACTCAGAAAGGATTTTGGAAAAGCAAGTTGCTTCTGAAAAGGGCATATGCAACAAATATTAGCTGTAAATAAATAAAAAGTGGAGGAACCTTCTAAGAAATATTTGTGTATGTAAATGCACCCGCTCATGTAGAGTAGGAAGCCAGCCGTGCTGTATTTATCCAGCACACTCTATGCTGTGCTAACCAAGTTCTTACTGAAAGATTTCACGTGCAAGACCATACAAGAGCATAGAGGCCACAGAAAATACATTTGAATCTGTCAATTCCAGCAGATTTTCATTAAATTAAGAAGTTTCAGAAAGCTGTTGGGGGATAGGTTTGTTGTTTTATTCACAGTGTAGTGTAACAGAGGGCCCTTTTCAGGTTCAGTTGTGAGATTGCTCTCTTAAATGAGCAAATGGAAATGCAAGATACAAAACCTTGTCATTTTATTTGTGAATTGATATTTGCAAGTCTTATACTCATCTGACACCAAAGACAAGTTGTTTTTCTTAAGTCACCAGCAGAAGGAAATGTAATGGCATTTCTAAGAAGTTAAGTACATAATGCCTGTAAAATAGGACCAAACATTTTCAGAATTAGACTGTAGAGAATTGTAACAAATCTTATGCTATTTTAGGCATTGGTTAACCATATTACTTTGTCTCATATTTTTTTTTTAGTTACAAAATATGTTATTCAGAAAAATAAATGTCCTGATTTCTGAAAATAACATTTACACAGAATATCTGAACTTGTTTTCTAAATTACATTTAAAAATTAGTCACATTGGGTTGGATTTTTTTTCCAGAGGAAAATCAATACAGTTCTTCCTATGCTTGAAAGGATTATTTAATTAAATATTTGTTCAGTTTCAGCACTGTGCAATACTATGCATCTAAGAAGAAAAGATCAGTTTCTGACTTGGATCACAGATTTCAGTGCAACTCAACCTATTAACAACACATTGTGATGACATTTATGCTGTGAGGTTATTGTATAATGACTCTAAGTCCAATGAAATTAATTTACAAATGTAAGTGCAGAGTTTGACAGGCTAGAATATGGTTGTTTCAGACAGCATGGCATTTTGATGTGACATATTCCTTGAGGATAGTCTGATGGGAGGAACAAGCCTGATAGAGAAACTTGATAGAAGTTAGATTGAATTTATTTCATTGTACCTAAGAATCAATTGATATAACTCAAACTGTAATTTGCCTGGTATTTTAAACTCATCTGGTGAAACGTTCTTTTCCAGGGTCATTTCTAATTGTAGGACCTGCGCTTGTAGAAGAAAATAAATGCTTTGGAGCCCAGCTGGGATTTTATTAATATCTGGAGTGTGATGGAAAGGGTGGAGAAGCAGGGCGAATAATGGCCCTATCACCACCTTTTCCAATGGAGCTTGTACAACTGGGTGATTATGTGAGACAAGGAAAATTATACTTGTCTAAACATAGGATATTTGCTCTAGTTTTTAACAGACAAGGCAACAAACTTTCTTTGAACTGTCAAGGAAGTGCTGAGATATGACCCTGTTAATTCTTTAGTTTATGGGAAGACAGATCAATGAAAAAGAGGGAGTAGTTGGGTAACTGAAAATAATTCACATGAGATTGTTTAACACTAGTAGAAAAGAAAAGAGACTAAATGAGATCAGTATTACAGGTTCTTATTTACAATTTTTTTTCCTAGTTCTTACTATCTTTAGTTTCTCCTTCTTATAGTTTTCTTATATATAATCATATTTGATTGAACATTGCTGCATTTAAGTTGGTACTTGTGTGGACATCATTTTGACATTTCATTTTATTTACTGAATCATACAAGCCCAGTGTAACATATTTAAAATGATACTTCATCAACTATATAAAGCATACTTTATCTGTAGTACTCCTATGTGAAACCTGAATTGGACTATCTGTCTGTTATAAGTCCTGAACTGAGAGGTTTAAATATTTTAACTTTTTCTCTCTAGGCATAGCGTGCACATATTTTTACTTTACTGTGTCTCCAACTACCTAATTCTCCAGCCAAAGACATACAGCTCAGAAGCAACAAGCAACAACCCGCCCTTGTCATTTCAATTTTTCACACATTTTCTTAGGCTATATGTTCTGTCTCTCAGTGAATTCTTATCTCACTGGCCCACTGCCATAGGTTTGTGGTACATAACAAAGCTTCATCTCTGAAATGTCAAAAATAATGAAAATAGGAAAATGACAAAAGAGAAATTGGCCATAGCCACTTCTGTGGATCCAAATCTCTTAGACTTCTGTTCACCAGCAAACTTTAAGCTAGGTGGTTTTTCCCATCACCTGCACTGCAGCTCTGCTGTCACTTGCTACTCAGGTACTACACTTCTGGAAGAATTGTTCTGTTCCAGTACTCACTATCAGCTGGAGGAAAGACTGCACATTAACAAGGAATCACTTTTCTTTTTCAGCTATTACGCAGACTTCTTGAGAGCACAGACAAAGTTACAGAAGAAGGTGACATAAGAACATGTAAATAGCTATAAAAGAGGAACTGTAGGTGGGATTAGGAGATTTATATGGAGCTTGACAATTTCTCAGGAAGGTCACTGTAGGTGTAATCCTCACTTTCATTACTACATTTCATCAAAATTTCAATCATCAATTCCTTTTAAAAGGTGATATGTTTCTTCCACTTGGATATGTGATTCTTCCTCTGGGATGAACTGATGACTAGCCATTTCATCAGTAATAAACAGAAAATCTTCAGTATCTCTTGACATTAAAACAAATCAGTGTTAACAGGGAAAGAATGTGAGAAGGGAGAACAATGGATAATGTTGTTCCCATTTAACAGATGGATTGAAACTGAAAAGCTGCAGAAAGAAAGGAAGGACTAAAATATATTGCCCACCCTACAGGCTGAAAACAGTGATGAAATAGGCCCATTCCAGAAAAAGGAGAGAGTATAATAATTCTCTTTATAAAAATAAACCAGCATTTATCTGCAGAGTGATGCAAGACATTTGACCATTATCTTATCAGAACAGCAAGGCAGTTATCAATGTGGCAAAATATCTAATTGTGAGAATTCTCCTGAAAATAATAAAAAAAAAGAAAAATATCTAAGCTTTAAAAAAAAAAAAAAAAGGCATCAGTACTCCCTCATGCATACATATCTCTGCAGTTCTCTCCATGCAGTTCTAAACATAAAATATAATTTAGGGGAAAAAAAAAGAGCAAACCTAAACACATACCATTTCATTAAAGTTACAGATGATACAATGAAAACATGTTAATGCACTGTAACATAGTTACAGGTTGTGCCTGTGATACTGGCTGTTCTGTGCCTCTCCTACTCGTATGCCACACGTCATCAGGATCAATTAATAATTTTTGCATGGACCACCCACACATGCACACATGCATTGTGGGCAACCTGAATTTCCAGCTACTGTGCCATGTGAATTGTGGCTTACTCCAAATCTCTGAGCCATGATGTTGCTCTTTTAGTGAATGCTGCCAGAATTATTGTATGGACAGTATGAACTGTATGTTTCAGTCCACAACTGTATGCCAAATAAGAGCAATTAAATGGAATTTATTTAATCTTTAGAAGTGTAACAGAAGCCAATAAAAACTGAAAAAAAAAGTTAGTAAATGCAGTACCAAAAGTAGCAATTTTACTGAATCAGAGGTAAAAAAAGGGATTGAACTGACAGAGCTAAAAAACAGAAAATCTGGACCATCAGCATCTTCATCTTTTGAGTATGTCAATGCATAAATAAAAATCAAAGGATCAACTGACTTTTTGTGGAACAATAAAAAGAGTCAGCAATTACACATAAAATGCTCTACCTAATCACTGCATGATGGAAAGGGTTAAAATTATACCATACACAGTGGATTGGTAGCCAGCCTTTGAAGCGGAAAGCTCGAAAATGTTTAAGCAGAGATTACCACTGATGTTCTCTGGTTGGAGTATCAGAGAGATTTACTTTCTTTACCAGCCTTATCTAGGATCATCTCCTTCGTAAAGTGGAAAGCAATGAAATTCTAGGTAAACACATAAAGGGTTTTGGTGTGGTTTTTGTTTTTGGTTTGTTTTTTTTTTGTTTGTTTGTTTGGTTTTTTTTTTTGTTTTGTTTTTTCCCAGTTAAACATTTACCTTGCCCTTTTTTTGAGGGTTTCAATAGATTCAGTATGATACTGAAAAGCAGGAGTCTGGGCCTTGTGTGCATATATAAGGAAAATTTGAATCCTTAGCCATACCTTACTTGAAAATGCTCTTTGAATGCTTCATATATATTTATTTAATCTTCTCTTCCTGTCTGCTTTAGTCCTCTCTCTCTCGCGTCTCAGCATCTGATTACAAATCCATTTCCCCCCAAAACACCAAATCCTATTAGAATATATTCAGGACACAGCTCCTGAGTTTGAAGCAATCTGTCATTTTTATGAGGAGTTTTGACTGATTTTTATGGGAAGCCTAAGGGACAAATGGCATGCAGCATGCCAGAGTGGAGTGATTAGCCTGCCAAACTTGGAATCTCTAGCAAACACCCATTGCTGTTCTAATTAACTTACTACATTCACCATTTGCATAAATAAATTGCTTAATTGATGCTTCCTGAATGGCATGACTTTGCACAAATTTTGTGAGACAAAAAATATCCGAGAAGGCCTATCAAATTTTATAGATTTTATAAACAACTTCTTCATTTTATGGAATCGTCATTCGTAAAGTATTTACCTGTGTCATTTTAGGTTTATGTAAGATCTTTGGTTGAATTATGAATTTTCTAAATAAGATATAAGTACCACACCTTTCCAAATCAGATTTTACAATGAACAGGTCAGTGGTTATGTAAGCATTCAGCCAAGGTAAGACAACCCTACCACATTAGTGAGTATCTTTCTAAGATTTCACAAAAATCTCTTAAAGAATTTAATGGACACTATAAAGAGGTGCATCTGTATTTCTGCATTTTTCATGAGTAGCAGAAAGACAGGGGAATTATCAACTCTACAAACACAACATTAGAAGTTAAATTTTAGTGAAACAACCATAAATAGAGTACAACATAATTGGGAAAAGAAAATAAAATTTATGAAAATCACATAGCATTCATCCTGCTAAGACTAACACCATAAAGGAAACTGCGGCACGAAAAAGAAAAAGTAGTGATGGTAGAGTTTTGGAAACACCCTGTCTTTCCCAATGTTTCTTTTGCTCTGGGAATAGCTTATACTACAAAAGTAACACATCCTAAAGTAATTGCTCACTTACAATTAAGAACTAAGCAGCTGGGGAAAGAATTCTTTAGTCACAGGAGAAATCAAGATGAGTAAATGCAATAAAATAAAATATCCCCATGCCTGAAAATAGGTTTCATAAAAGCTAAAGAAATGAGAAGATTAAGCTCAACTTCCACACTTAGCCATCTGCAAGCAGTGTCATATATGTGGCTGACTTCACCATTCAGTACCTAATCTGGCAAGATCAGACCAGAATGACTTCTCTTCCAAAACCCAGATAAACAGATCATAATATTTCAGAGTGTTTCATCAATACAAAAAGATGACTTAAATTAAAATTACTTTAGCTGAAGTAAATACTACTAGATAGCTCCAAACCCGGTGTATGAAAAAATGTAACACCATTTATTTGTTTCTCCTGCATAATACTGATGGGTGGAAAGAAGTTCAGGGTTAAAGTTTTTTGTGTAAGCCATTTCCCAGTGAACAGAAGTCTCTGTGTCACTCATGTACTTGGTGATAAAGCTGTGCCATGATAGTCATAGGTCTTGAGCAAACAGAAAAACTTTGAATTATGAACATTTGTGGAATGTGATGAAGCAATCTCAACAATCCAGGAAAGGTTTATTATCTATCCTCCATATCAGCAACTCATATCCCCATTGTTTGTCGTGCTCTAGAAGCCTTTGAAGATTGGAATCAAATCCTGACAGAGCTGATGCTATCTCAAGGCATTCTTCAAGTATGGCAAAGACAATATAAATCTGCTGTGCTGATTTTCACACAGAGCAGCACTCAGTTTGGGATCAGTACGTGTTTGATACCAGCCCTATGCAAATCCAAAAGGAATAGTAAGTATGGGAACTTCATGACTGTCTGTTGCCAGATTCAGGAATGCAGAAATGAGATTACTAATTGTCTGAATGTGGCATTGAAGTGCCACAAACTGTCGGTCCTCTTTACAGAGAAAAGGGTTTTTTTGTTACACATTAAAATCATATACAGAAAAAAAAAAAAAAAAGTGGGAGAAAATGCAGCAGAAATATAAACACACAGGGAGACACAAGTTGAGATCAGGAACTTTTTTTGCATCACCAAACAATGTATTTCCTTGAAACTTTTATTGGGAAGATTTTTCAGTGGCAAGATGCTATCTATTGAAACAGAGAGAAAAGCATTCCTGTAGCTCTTAGAGGACTGTCAAATTCAAGTTCCTGGCCTGATGCAAACATGAGTTTGGAGTGCTTTCATTAAAGTTAGTTGTGTGAGGTTATTCTGGCTAGTGATTCTGCTCGTTTCTCATGAAAAAATCTGTGCAGGGAAACAGATTTTTTATTTTTAGTATAAAAATGTATGGTATGGGAAAGCAGTTTCCCATGCAAAGCTGTGTCATAATGATGGATTTTCCAGCTGGAAGCATAGAAAGTTTTTAATCTAATTAGTTGAGTGTGTAATTTTCTGTGCAGACACAGAAAATAGTTCAAAAATGACACACATGAATTAAACTGGAAAAGACTCCTTACTGATTTGATAAACCAAAACAAACTAGAGTTTAGCCACATCAGATTTTTATTTCTTAGGCAAACTGCTGCAATTCTAACAGCCAATTTAATTGAAAGCTGCTTTCAACACAAATGTTATTAGTTATTTTAAATCACCTTTGGTAGTCATTCAAGCTGATCTAGCTGACTTGGCCCAGAAGTTGTGCCGAAACTTCTATGTAAGCTATTTATGATGAAGGAAGTATCAGCTGAAGAAGTAATTTCCTAAATTTATACATCAAGTAGGTGAGCTGTACGCACTCTATGTGTTGTCAAGTCTTGACAATCAGCAAGGCTGAACAAAACTCATTGGTTCTCTCAAATACTCTAAGCTGTGTACTATACATAGAAGTCCTTTGTTACTCTCATTACTTTGTACTTCCATAATGATGAATGATAATTTCAGGACATTTTTTAAAAGTGCTGTTTCCTTTATACCTTTAAGCAAGGCTCCCATCATGTTACCATTCACTGTCTTTGCATTAGATCCAGTCTAAAAGTCTGTTTAAGAGAGAGCTTCAGGTCTACAACTAGACCTGAGTCAATCTTTAATTTTTAAAAATTAAACTATAATGAATTAGAAAACTTTATGCCATTAATGAAAAGCAAAATGGGAATCTTGAGAGGGAAATGTCTGTGTTTTTAATACCAAATGCTGATTTTATCTGCCTGTAAAACGTGTTGAATACAAATTATAGTTTAAAAATTCTCCTAAGAAACAAAAGTTAGAATTAACATGATGGTCTCTCTCATGGGGATAGAAATTCCAACAGTATACAATAGGAGTTCCAAATTTAATTTTGAAGTGGAACAAAATAGTAAATCTCAACATTTTCTGCACCTTTTTCTACTGGATCTTGCAGCTGGAGTGTTTCTCTTCAGAGTTTTGAAATACCATGGGCATTGTCCTTATTTTCTATTATTTTGCACTGATACCACCAAGTACCAGGAACTGAAAGGCTCCAGCACAGGCCCTCACTATAGGCAAGCATCCCCTGCCTGCAGGGTGACGGGATGTGGATGGCACTATGTGCTGCCTACCATATGCCAATGGGGACTGCAGGGCCCAGAGACCTGCCATATTGCTGCCTCACTCCAGCTCAGGCATTGTTTCAGGAAAGATCACAAGGAGATGTTCGACAGACACCCTTCCTCCATCACATATCAGTTCTCAAACCCAGCCCAGCAACTTCCCTGAATAATGGCCCCTATGGGAGGTGATCTCACCCAGTGACAAGGGTTAGTCACTGGAACATGCCCAGTTGATAGCAATGGCTAGACTTGTGTTCCTTTGATGATTGTTGCACCAAGAGCTGACTGAATACTTTAATTATGTTTGTGAAATTCATTTAGGGATGCTGCGGTGAAGTCAGTGGAGTCTGTGAAGTTCAGCCGGGCTGACATGCACAGCTGGGCCAGCAAGAAGGTCCCTGGCTGTTCCGATCTCATGCTTCCCTCTCGCCCACCTGTAGACACTTGATGACTCTCCAGTCTCTCCTTTAGTTCTTATAATGGATTTAATAAAGGAAGTGCTGACACAATCTTCGCTACAGCAGCAGAAGTCCCTCCCTCCTATAAGGGGAAAAGTAGGAATATAAAAATGGCTTTCTTTGTTCAAAACAGACCAAACCAGATGGTTTCCCAGACTATAGTACCTAAAAACTCTTTCACTGATTCCAGTGTGTACAGTATAATAAAAGTGTTCAGGGGCCTCTAACTTTGTATAAGGTATTTTATTGTCTTTGTTCACTGGTCTGGATATTTGCCATGACAATAACTGAACCATGAAAAACACATATTTCTTTAAAGCATGTTATAGTGCAGTTTATAAGGAATTGCTAGAAGAGTGTAATGGAAAAGGTTTTCATCATTTAATGCTTTGGGACAATTAGTACAGTTGAATAAATAAAAATATTTTATATATAAAATGTGTATGGTATTCAGCACTATCATACCTCAGAGCAACATTGAACATAGCCAACATTTTCTGAACTAGAGAAAGTTTGTATATAAGGAATATATTTCTATATAGTTGAAAATGTTTATTAATGCTTGTACACTATATACTACATTATTGGCAGTAGAAAAAGAAATTGTAATTTCCACTAATTATACTCTTGAAGTTTAGCTACCACATCAGGATGAAGCTGATAAATAATTATCAGTATCAAAAAAAAATAAAATAAAGGAAACCCTGTTCAAGAGAAAGTTCAAAGGCACTCTCGTAAACTTTTACCCAGAGGAGCCACACCACTGAAATTGTTTAACTAGGGAGTGCTGTGAATAATCACCATATTGGCCCCAGATACACATTTTCTTACCCAAAACAGTAATAAGGAAAAAAGATAAACACCTCAGTGAAGCAAGGGGAAGCTTTTAGCAATCCCAGGTGTGCGGAGTTTATAAGTAAGAGGGAAAAAAAAAGGGAAAATGTGAGTAACTATTACTTTACTCCTTTAAAATTAAATTAGGTGATATATCAGTGTAGTTTAGGGAATAGGAACAATTTTGAGGAAGGGGCAAACACAAGATTTCTTCAATCTGTAATTTCTATGAAACAGCAAAATATATATTAGAAAATGTATTATTCTGCACTAAATCTTTCCTCATTTACCCTGTCACCATGTCATCTTCATCAGCACTGACTCCCATGACACAACATTCAGGTGCTCAGGTGCAGGCAGGGACAACACTGTAGCACTTACTAGTGTGAGTCAGGAAGTGCCATCTTGAGAATGTCATGTTTTTATTTCCCTAGAGAAAATAAACTGAAATTCAGCTTTAAATCTTGCATGACAAGACCAGCATGGAACTGTGTTTGAAGATCCAAACAGCAAAAATAACATATATTTCATAATGGACAGGATATTTCAGGCAGGCAGCAGCTTTACAGTATTCGTTAGAGCCTGAGTAAGCAAACTTTTTGTAAACCAGCTGGCCCCTCCACTGCAGCCTTTCCCACCATCATAAGCTGAATATCTTTCACTTCTGCATGTGCGACGAGTGTGGAAACTGGTCATTTTGGATGTATCACCATGGCAAACAAGGATGCACCAAAATGGTCTAGAAAGCAGATGCCTTGGAAGAACCATTGAGACACGCTGAAAGCTCCTCACCCCTTCCCTGCATAAAATGCTGTATGTGCTGGAGAGAAAGGGTTTTACAGACTGCAGTAGAAGACTTTCTACAGGTGAGGTTTGGATAGTAAAATCAGATCAAACCACTGCTTCTAATTTATCATTATCTATCAGTCCATTGGGTCTCTGCTGCTGGTGAAAAGGGGAAGGGAGCAAGGGAAGTTTAGGTGTGTTGGTAGTCAGTTAAAACACAGGGACACATAGTATTGGCCTTGTGTTTACCTTATTAATCAGTCAAAGAAGAATAAAAAGAACTGATGAATCTGCATTCATTTTGAAAACCTAAATAGTTTGCATTACTCTCAGTCAAAAACTTGAAGAAAGGGATTAATCTGCTTGCTTCCCATCAGGACCTGCATTTTTCAGGAAATAATTTTCCTGTTTAAGTATGCCTTCCAATTTTGTTTGTATAGTCCAAAAAATTCATATTAATATATTATACATTTAAGTATGCTTCTAATAATGGATCATTTACCTATCCAATGGTTAAGGAAGAGAGCTGGGACCTTATGACATCTGCACTGCATTCTGATCTTGGCCATTTTGCTGTGTATGTGAAATCTTGAAAAAAATTCTGAAGTTAAAGTCCTTGCCATGATTAGTGCATCTTAACAATCTCTACATATATTGTCAGATTTTATGTGAAAGCCCTACAAAATGTAATGAAAAAGATCTATTCCAGCCAGGTTTTCAACCACTCAAGAGATTTAAGTACAGAACAACGCCATGCTATAGCTTACCGTAGTCAACTTAAGAAATATGAAAAAAGGCACAATTTGCCTTGAAATTCTAAAAATTAGGAATAAATTCTATAGAAGCCTAACACTTTTCCATAGAACCTTTTGGTTTCATTCATGTCTTGCTATAAGGTTTTTTGCCTGAGTTCCAGGAAAACTCTCACTTGAGGCATCTTCGGCATTAATATGTTCTTCACTGCCCAATGTTTTCCCTTTGCTCAAACACTCCAAATTACTAATTTTCCACTGTGAATTAGGATATTTCTGTCTTAACCAAGATGAAAATGAAATGTTTAGGTTCTGTCAAATTATTAATTCCAGCTGAATCTTTCACAAATGATTTCCCCAGGTTGAACACCTTAGATCTTGGTAGCCAAAGCCACCACCCTCCACACTGATGACCAATCTACACCAAATCCAATTTTGTTTTGCTTACAGTCATTCATGGAGACATACCAAGCCTCTGACCTTCATAGTTACATGAGGTGCCTTGGGATATTGTGGGAAAAGAGGCCAAGGTAATGTTTGGTTTTATAAAATCTTCCTGTGCTTGCAGATATTCCACACTTTATCTCCTCGGGGTCTAACTAAACTTAGATGAAAACAGAAGCAGCCTCAGTGCTCCCAGGCATTTCCTGGTAGAGAGAAAGGTGCTATCTGCCCCAGAGTCAAGGAACTCACTATCACTTCACAGGCCATTTTTGCCAGCACTTTGTTGCCTTTCTTCAAGTTAGAAACTCCGAGTCTGCCAGAAGAGTGGCAAGACAAGGTACCTTGTGCCTACCCTGGCTGACTGAGTGGCAGGTCCTCATTACTAGCAACGCACTCTGGGCACATCCGTGAGGGTGGGTACTAAATTCATTGGGGATCGATCACCTATTATACAATTATCTAATTAAAAGATCTGCATTTTTATGTCCATGTATGATAAGTCTGCCAGAACACCACAGGTGACAAATTTATATCTTTCAGAAAATGAACTCCTAGGAATAGAACCACTGTTACTGCAGATAAAGTAGGATTATTTTTTTTTCTCACACAATTTAAAAGTTTTTACTGCTAATTTTCTTCTTAGTTACAAAAGGTCATTCTCTGAATGAAAGGTGAAACATAGTTGTTTAGATAGTGCAAAAAGAGCTCTGACAGAAGAGTTAATATTTGACAATAAGCAGGAGGCATTGATCAGCACATTTGCAAGACTTTAAGTTCTGTAAGATTGCACAATTAATGTTGTGAGGCTCTGCAACATACATCTTTTGGTTTTGTTTGAAACGTTTGGACTGCATTTGGACTCCTGTGTGAGTGAGATGGAGCCTCTTCATACATAGCTGTATATTTTATATAATTAAGCAAAAATATTTTAGTGCCATATGAACTACTATCTTTAAATAAAAATAAAGCAAACCTTCCTAATATGAGACTGTATCCATAGGAACTGATTTTCATCTAAAACACTAGAATAAAATAACCGTAGTAGGGAAAGCCTGAAGTAATATCTCACTGGCTTTGCTTTCAAATGCTTTCGTACTACCTTGAGGCGTAGGGCTTGAACTTGAACCAGACCCTCTTGTACTTCACTTTCTTGCTTAGACAGCTAGCTATTTGACCCAAGTCTGGACTAGGAAGCAAAGATGGGCAAAGCAACTGTTTTGGGAATTGATTCCTATGTGGTATGTACTCACTCTGCTCTCGCTCCTGAGGAACTGGATCCCAGCCACATCCCAAGACAGGTAACACCTGGCTGGACAGGACACTAGGGGTCAGAATTCAACTGAATTGCAGATAAAAATTTGATGTTTTATAAACCTCACTTGACACATTACACATGGATAGCACTGGCATTCATAATACCCGCTTGCATGTTTAGTTAATGTTACCAAATGCCCATTTCTATAGGCATTTTGAATCTGTTTCATTTTCTTATTTTCTCTATATGTCATCTGGGATTAAAAATTAAGTCCCTTCTTATGCACATTAACATTGTAATCAATACATTTTATATCACCAGTCCTTTTAGTCTAAAAATTCTGTCTTTTCTAAACAAACACCTCTGTCTCTGGAACAAGATGGGAAAAAAGTACTGCAATAACTGTTAAAGAGAAGAATTAATTTAACTTCTTTTTTCTTTTTTTACAACCCTCCTAATTTTAGTACTCTGTGTCAGAATAAAGGCTACTTCAGCAATTGCATATCTTTACTTAAAACCGGTATTTTTGGCTATAAGCATTCACCTAGAAGGTCTGAAACCCCATGGAATTATATTGAGCAGGTTACTAGTCATCCTACTGTCAATTTTATCTGACATATTAATCCATCTACCCTTGGTTGCACTATGGTACAGCAGCAGCACTGTATTAATCAGGTGGATAGGATTGGACATTTTTATATTTTTTTAAAAAGAGAGTGTGGGAAAATGCACTTTTCCAAATTTAGCTGCAAAGCTCTAATTCAATCTGAATGGATGTCAAATTGTGCTTTCTGTAAAATATTCATTTATTTAAAATATACATTTTATAGTTTGTTTCACAATAAACCAAATTAAAAGAAAATACTGTCAATTTTTTTTCCTTAATAATTTTAAGAGGTGACCTACTTCATATGGTAGTTTATTAGGAAGATGACAGCTAAGTAATTCTTCAAATTGACTTTACTTATTTACAAATTTCCTTCCATAATGTATAGTTATATTAATGTATAATTACCTGAGACATACAGGTTTGATATTTATAACCTAAATTATAATAGTCAGTGAAAAAAAAGTGAAGCCTGATCGACAGCATAACTGGTGAAAGACAAATAAGCTAAAACTAGATACTGCTGAACTTACCTTTTGTTTGTGTCCCTTACTCCTGAAATCATCTTCCTTGTTATTTGTAAAGAACTTATAAAACTTAGCTGTCTGCATTAATGGTGAGACTTTTTTATTTATATCATGATTTAATTTAAATGATGCTTTAATATGATGGGTACCCTGTGTGGGACTGGTGGACACCATAGCATATAGTGTATGTTGCAGCCTATTGACAGCTGGGCCGAGCAAATACCTCAGAGCCCAAAGAACTTAAATATTTGTGATCCTTTTTCAAACAGAGCAGTTCTTCATTACAGGAAGAACACCTCAAACAACTCAACCCTTTACCTTTTATTTTTGCCTTTCATGTCGTTCTGGAAGTTCTCACCATTCCTGAAGTAACTACTTTCTGAAATAATTTGAAACTTGTTTTTCTGTAATAGCTCAGACCACAGACATTCTCTACCCCTACTCTGAGAAATAATGCAATATTTGATTATTCTTTCTCATTATTTGGAATCCAAAGGTAAAAAATCTCAAGGTTTGGCATGATAAAAGGAATGGAAGTTTTCATCCAAAATTCAATTCACTACAAAAATCATTTGAAAACTGTGACAAGAGACTTTGAGTGTAAGCTATCATCTCAGATGGTTCATTTTGGTTCTCTAGTCTGAAAATTAGACCACTGAGAATTAGATTGACTTTTGAAAAGTAAGTTATGTCTTTGCACTAAATTTCCCCAAGTCTAAAGGAGAAAAAAAGAAAAAAAGAAAAAGAAAGAAAGAAGATGAACATAAAGAGAAAGAGAGGGAAGACAAGTCAATATAAGGAAGAGAGAAAAAAGAGATGAGTGAAGACGAGGGAAGCAGGGAGGAAGGAAGGAAGGAAGGAAGAAAGCAAGAAGGGAAGGAAGGAAGGAAGAAAGGAAGGAAGGGAGGGACAAGTGAAGTGCAGAGAAGAAAAAGCCATGTTTATATAGAAGGGAATTTCCATATACGGGCAAATTCTTACTGTGCTACAATTCAGTTTAACTCAAGTAAATTCAATGTGCAATGCAAAGTCTTTGAAATAAACAAAAGAAATCCCACAATTTTTCATGTTTGCAAATGACTAACATTATGTTCACCAAATACAATTTACTTCTGCTGGTATAAACAGACATTAGAAAATTCTATTTCCCTTGAGATCTGCAAGGCCCTTTTTGTAAGAAATAATTTGTTTATCTCTGCATTTTCAGTTTCCAAATTTTGTACCTTCTTAATATTATCACAGTAAGATTTTAGGAAACATTAAAATGAAAGTTCTAATAAAGACATTTAAAATCCATATTTTCAATGAAACATAGTTTAAAACTCTCAGCCCACCAGAGTAAATCTTACCCTATTCCCTTGTTCATCCAGTCTGTAGTTCCCAAATAAATACCATGGTAATGGATTTTTAGCACCCAAAGGGCTTTGGGCTTTGGGCAACCTGTGGCTAATAATTTACAGTGCCAATAGTATTCTTAGTATGCAGTAAAGAGAAATGCACTAAGAGAAAAAAAAAAAAGTAGCATTAAGAATGAAGTTTGCTCTATGGAAGCCTACCTGGGAAAGCTGGGTGATGCTTTCAGGTGCTCCTCCAAGGCAGACTCACCAATACTGCAGTGGAGAGAAAGGCTGCTCCTCTCACTGATCAGTTGTTTTTGCTGTCCTATATTTAGTTGTAGGTGATTTCAGTGCTGTTTAGAGCTGACATTAAGACTCCCTTCAACAAATCTGGGTAATGTCAGCCACATTTCTTCATTCCAATCACTTCTTTAGAGCTGTGCTTCCTATTAATATATCACAACCTGTCAAAGAACTTGCCTAGAGGGAAACTGAGCTGCTTTCTAAGAATTTTTCTCCTTAGCTGTAATAGAGGAAGGAAGAGTGACACTGAGGGCCAGATGTCAAGAATGAGAGTCTGCATTAGTCTTGACTTTCTTGCAAGTGTCAAGACATGTTAAGAGACCTAAGCAGAAATGCTAAATATGCATACTCAGGTAGTGCCAAACATGCTGAGGAAAAGGAAAGCAAGCATGTGTGGTACTTCTCTACACCAGAGTTCAGCAGAGTGTTCCAGACTTTCCAGAAGGGCAGAGCTAGCAGGCTTTGATCTGCAGAGTTCACAGCCTGATCAGTATGCAGTGGTTCATGTGGCCAACCCTCTGCATGTTCACTGTGTTCCTACAAGTCCCCATTGTCCTCAATCTTTGAAGGATATATTGTCACAACAATTCTGTAGAGTGAGGAGGTGCAATTAAATTTGTTTTGCAAACAGGACATCAGTCATAGGCAAATGATTGAACTCTAAGTTTAAGGTGCTTAGTTAGGATTTTGCCAACTGTCCTGGAGGGATGCTGACCCCAAGTTTGGAGTTAAACTGTTCTTTCATGTCATCAGTCATTGCTCACACTAGTAAATTTTGTCTCTTATTCAGCATTCAGAAATAGAAAGACTGCAAAAGAGGTACATGCAATGTTTCTTCACACTTAATCATGTCTTATTCCTTTTTGATAAATATTCATGTTAATACATTTTTGTTCATATAAGTTACTGACCTTCCAAAAATATCTGAGTGAGATAGGTTATTGTTATACGAAGGGGAGTTTAAATTTCCAATTAGCATTTACTTGTTATTACTTTTCTTTTTTTTTTCAAAATACTTTTGTCAACACTGTGAGAGAAAAGGTGTCTAGTGAATTCTAATTGCATCTCTATTTTGTTAAATGCATGTTCTATTTCTATAATAAACATTCTTAAAACCCTTTGAAGTTTGATTTCAAAACCAAATTAAATTGCTGAATTATTTGTTCCATTCATACTGCAGGAACATAAATGTTTTTGGAAAACAGTCTTTAATGCCATGTTCATTCTTCTAAATGGAGTGTCAGGGCATGTTAGGTATACTTATAGCATTATAATTGCAATTTTGCTAGGGTGCAAAATGTCAAGACACGCTAGACATTCTAAAGAGCACTGCAAGTATATCTGCTACATTTTTTTCTTTAGCAAGTGTTTAAACAAAATTAAGCAAATTAGGTTTCAACAAGGAATATAAGGGTCAAAAGTTAAGAATTACTATGAACTCAATGCTTCTTGATGAGTGAAATATATTTTGCTCGTAGAAATTATTTCAGTTCTCAAGTACGATTCCTGAATTGTTGTCACAGGAAACCCATATCCAATGAGGCACTGAAGACCAAGTGTAGTTTTACAATGAAACCAATGGAAGAGCCATTTACCTGTTCTGCACTGTGCTGGACAGAATCAAAACCTAAAGCCTTAAACACAATGGAACATAATATCTCACCAGAAAGAGATAAAGACACTGTTTTAGCAGTAGTAAATCTCCAGAGCAAAGAAGTGAGTGAGGATCTTGGCTACAGCAGGGCTCCAAAGGACCGTCTTGCTAGAAAGAACAGCCCAAGCCAAACCAGTAAAACAACAATCCATCTCTGCTGCAGTCTATTTCCCTCTTTAATTATCTCCTAATTCTAAGTGCCTCTGATGTCCATTGAGACTTTCTTTACAAGTTTTTCCTCTGGACTTGTCAGGATATGAAGTTTCTAAACTCTGTTCAACAGAAAACGTGATTTATAACTGAAATCAGTAAAGAGTAAATCACTGTTAAATAATGGATTTTAGTGATTACTTATAGGGTTAATCCAAACTTCTGATTCACAGTTCACAAAACCTTAATTTGAACTCGATTTATATTAGTGCATAAAGGACATTTTAATCAAGTGTGTTTTTCAGTATCTTAAAATGGCCATTAAAATACCTAATCTCAATTAAAAAAAAAAAAAAAAGGCAGCTAAATTTAAGTTTTAAAAATTGGTTCCATTGTATTATTAAAATGAAAACAGCTACTGTTAATTTTCTTTCTTACATTTTCAGTGTGAACACAGCCAAATCTAAGCTCACTTTGTTATTCTGTTAATTATTGAAGTATATATATTAGTGCAGTAGACTTTCTTCAAAAGGCAGCTCAAGGATGATGTATTTTGTAAACTGACAAAGAAAGGGAATAAGCTTGACTACTATAAGAAAATGTAGCACAAACAAAGCACTTAACCATTTTATTGAGCAGTACTTAAGCAAAAAATATTCTTTTCATCAGTAATGCTTTGGGGAGTAGGATTGAGATTTTTCTCGGATGGCAGCTCCAATTTTGCATTTTTTTTTTTTTCCCCAGACCTTTTCTGGTATGATGGCTTTTCAGAGATTCTGCTTGACAAAGAAGCGTATCCAATGCAGGGAATGTGTACTGTCCTTGGAGTTGGTTACATTTATGCTTTATGGCTTTTTAGAATGCAAGAGTAGTAATATTCTCAAGAATTCAAAATGGATGGCACAATCTAATTAAATCAAATAAAACCCATTGAGTCTAGTAAAGTATGTGGCCTGTAATACCTTTAGAAATAGCTCAATATTAAATGTCTCTCATATATCCAAAAAGTCATGGAAATAGTAATGTAAATTAAGAACCAGAACTTTTAAAACTATGCTTTGTAGAACCACTATCTTTTATAGAGCTATGTGAAAAAAAACTTATTTCACACTTCTGTGCTTAGTCAGAAAAATTTAAAAATTATACAAAACCTTCTTTGCCAGTATGCTGCTGAAAACACGGAAGCTCCACAATACATATGCTCTTCATGCAAAAGCCAATGCTTTTCAAAAGGTAAGGAGACAGAGAATTGGGAGTGTATCTGAATCCAAGAAGGTTCTAACTGACTGATGAAATTAATTCCTTGACATCAACAAAATTATCTGAACCTGCTAGAGAACCCTGTTGTAACTCAGAAATCTCTAACCAAGAGAGTTTCTCAGCTTCCTTATTTGTGAACCCCACCAATTTTTTTTTAAGCCAGAAAGGTTCAGATGGGTTCGCATAAGCGTGAGATAAATATAAAATAATTATGTGTGAAGCAAGAAACCGATCTAGGGACTCTTAGTTTAATAGAACAATCATCCAGCACAATGATCAGGAAGAAGAAAAATCATTGAAACCATCAGTCCAGAGCATAACAGCAGTATAAAAGGCAAACAGGGCAGAGGATTGTTAGGTGACACACAGAATATAAAGCAGCAGAGGTTTTTACAGCATACATTTACTTTGCCATAATTGGAAGCTGTATTAAACTGCACAGGTGGCAGATAGCTGTGAATAGTCTAAAACATTTTGTCAGAGAAAGTGGAAAAGAATAACATTGGTAAAGACTTTGGGTAAAGACACACCTTTTCTGATTGCACAGTACCTAATACAATAAAACTCTGGAATGTTATGCTCTACTCTCTCACAAATCATTAAGGTGATCAAAGATCTTGCTGAAAAATGATAAGAAAATTATGAAAAAATTACAGAAAATGCTTGAAATTGGGGTTTTGGCTTTTTTTTTTTTTTTTTTTTTTTTTTT
>VXBX01007101.1:286148-332944 GCA_013400415.1 Scytalopus superciliaris
TTTGTTTGTTTGTTTTAATATTTTATACATATATGTGTTCAAAGAATTTAATATCCCACAAACTACATAGAAAAATCCCTGTTATGGGCAAGTTAGTGAGCATTTTGCCAGTGATTCAGATCAAGACCTTGACCCAGTGAGGCCAGCACTATACTGGCAGAATCCTCTGAACAACCAACCCCAATTAAATTCCATTAGGAAAGATGTTATTCTAGCTATTTCTGACCTTCACTGAGGCTATTCCAAATTCATATCAGCAAGGTCAATTTTCCCTACCCAAAAGCAAGAATGAAGCAGAGATTCAGAAGTAATACTGGAGAATGCGAAGGTGCTTGATTTGATATCAATTTAGCCAAGAAAAGGAGATAATTAGGTTTCATGGGTCAGAGAGTATGAAACAGCAATTTATATCTTCACTGCTAAGGTGGAGTTGTCAGAAAATCTAAGCTACTGCAGCATTTTCTTTTCCATTTTCAAGGCGCTCCTCACAGAAAAGCAGATACAGCTGAGATGGACCTGCTGAGTCCAGCTTCTCACACAACTTTCCAGCATAGCCTATAAAATGTCACTTTGCTTCACATACTTTTAAATTTTCCTCTGAGACTTTTCACATTATCTAGTCACAGTTCATCACTGAACTATTCTGGGTGTTTAAGCTCTGTCCTCGGATATCTGTATAATAGTAATACTCCATCAGATGTCTTTTTAAGCTTCACACTAATATAACCTCTCTTTTGCAAACCAAGTCAATTAATTTTTCTCATGACTGAGAAGCAAAATAGGCTTTTGAAAACAATAAAGCAAATAATGGTGGATTAATACACTAAAGTTGTATGTGCTAATTTAAAATATTTATTTACATTTTCTCATGAACTTACATTAACAAATTTCATTCACACATTCTCATATAACATGATGAATTTTGATATTGCTACTTAAATTAGGTTGAAATAAAATTAAAATATAATGGCTGTTTGGGAAAAGTAGGAAATACTGAAGTCAACATTTTAAAATGAACAAAAACACTGCAGGTACTACAGTGCTGAAATTTTGATATATTGTGTATTTCTTTTCTGTAAATTCTCTTTGAACAGGCCTTTCCAAAACAGAACAATGTCTTTCATTTACTATTAACTTAACAAATAAAAAAAAAAATACACAGAATGTAATTAAAAAAAATTCTCCTAAATATTCAGTAGTATATTTGACTTTAAATAGTCCTGATGTTTAATCCTTAAATAGAAGACTGAACCAACACTAGTGTAGTACTGAAACAATATATAATTTGCATGCTTAAAAGAAAATTTCATGTACTCAGCCTCTGAAAGTTATGTGTCAGGTGTACACAGTTTCAACTAATAAAATTCATTAAAAGAAACAAAAGTTTCTTAGCCTTATCATTGTGAGCATGAGTGTTTACACCCAAATATACTATCTCAATAAACTATCCAAAGAAAAAACAAGATCAGTTAAATTATCCGCTTTTTAAGAAATAATATTAGTCATAAGAAAAATACTTCCAGAAGGAGGTTCTTGAACTATTTTTATTTGTGCTTGGAGTTTTTTATTTATTACTTTTAATTTTCATTTTTATTTTTAATGTTTACATATATCTATAAAAAATATTAATACTGCTAAACAGCATTTTCTTTCTTTTTATCAAATATTTTTGTACTAATGGTCTCTGAAATCACCATAAAAGTATAGAATCAGTAAATAAATTTGTTTAAAGTTTGCTTTCTTTTTGTAGAATTTAGAAGAAAGCTCTGCAGTTATCAAGTATGACAAATTTTGTGATTACTATTCTAAGAAATAATACTAGCAATACAAGGAAGACTGTTTTTGGAAATGGCTTATGCTAGATATATTCTACTCAGATGTTATATCAGAAAGACAAAACTATTTCCAAAACACTTGTTTAACATTTCATAAGGTACAAAACCAAATCACAGTACCCTTAAGAGAAAAAAAAATTCTTTTCAGGAAAACATTTACTGAATACGGTTTTCACTTACTGTTTTTACTAATAGGCTTTTTTCCTGTGTAAATTTCAATAGATATGGCCCAGAATTTCATTCAAGAGGTTTTTTTTAAAAAAAGATGTACACTGAAGGGTGAATAATGTTTGTGACCTAGAAATGGAAAGTTATTTGCAGTTCACTATGAATAAAGAACACTCTGCAAAAAGTATTATTCAAATGAAGAACAGAGCAAAACATCTGAATATAATCTGACCAAAATTATTCTCAATTCTGATTGGATTTTTTTTTTTGCTTTTTTTTTCGTGGTGGTGAGTTGGTTTTTGCAGTTCTGTTTGTTTGCTTTTGTAGCAGTCCACTATCAGCTTGATGTTGTTCCTGTTCAGTGTAGCTACTGTGAGGGATGCACAGTAATGTAGCTCAGCAGAAGGCAATACATCTCCAGCCAGTGGATTTGCTTTTTGTTCCTTACATCTCCAGGATTCCTACCACCTTCAAGATCATGAAGTAGTTGAAATAACAAAATTGTCTGTAGCTACATAATCCATACCAGTGAAAGCAGAACTGCAGACATTCAGTGGCAATCAATCAGCTGTTGTATGTTATCAGAGAGGTGTTTCATTTTCTCTGCTCTGCTGCAACTTTCGATTACTCTGTTGGGTATTTACTTTTCTTTTTTCTCTGCTTTGTTCCTTTGAGAGGTTCTAGCAAGAAGGGCGGGACTCAAATTCAGAGGGGAAGGGATGATTTCCGTCTCTGCTGCTCTGAGCAACTTCTCAGCTTTCAGTGGACTGGTTGGTCATGCAGAATGGATAGAGGTCAGTTCAATAATCCATATCCTGTGTGGAAGCTGGAAAAAGTTTTGGCTCTTTCTTCCCATACATTTTGAATGTTGGTTGATTCACACTTCAATATTTTTCTTTTTGAAAGGTCCTAAAAATTCCTATCCACAGATTTGAGCAGAGCAATAAATGAGATCCTGCTAATCAACATAGGCAGTTCAGTAAAATAGCTTAGCAGACCAACCAATGGTGTTAATTGTACGAATAATTAAATGACATTTGATTTGACTCCTATGGATAAGAGATCAATCTTCAGACATGTATCTGGAGATAAAACCTCCTACCAAAACAACAAACATCTTCACACTAACTACATCATTACCTAGATTTATGCTGTGCAAATCGTTGACTGGATAAACAGTTTTGTAAAGCAATGTACAAATTAATTGCTTGCAATAATTATGAACTATAAAAATAAAAACATGAAAAGGGATTTTTAAAATCATTATATTGAAAAATAGTCATCTGATTGAATTAATAAAATTCTTACTTGCAATATTAGACTATAAACAGTGAAGTAATATATTTATAGAAAATATCAGAAGACATATTTCATCTAAGAAATTGGTAAAATTAATACCATTCAGAACAGTAAAATTCTTAGTTCTGTGGAGTGTGTCTGACAGTAAGGTTTTAAAAAGATCTAAGTGTTTGACCTTTTTTTAATAAGCAGACTATTTCAAATGAGCACATCTGGTTTATGTTCCTAAACCTCTGGCCTTTAAAAGTTCTGTTCCCAATTCACACAAAATACCATTCAGGATTTCTTGACATGGTGACCTTCCCTGTAGGTGGCTGGATGAATAAACTGATTAAATAGATTCAGGAATTTAGCATATATACAGCAAGTTAACACTTATATCCTGGAACCATTAGTACACATACTTCCTGTTTCCCTATACTTTCTACTAGAGAGATGGAATTGAACTGAGATTTTAAAAAATCCACTTTAAATAAATAAAGCTTTTCTTAATTTTCATGTCAGGAAAGTTTTCATTATATTGTCACATTTTCTTAGATACAAAGCGACACAAATCCAAAAAATTCAAGTAATTACAACATTAAATGTTATTATGGTCTCATGCAGATAGAGGCACTGAAGGGTTGGACAGCATAGGTGCATAAATTCAAATGGCCAGTAAATATTTAACAAACTCTTTTGTACTAGCCGAAGTTAAAAATTAAATACTGTATGGGCTGGGAAGGTTTCATTTTTTTCACCATAACATTAATAGCAGGTTCATTGTTATTTGTGTAGAGTGTAATTCTTTTTGACTTTGCCTTCCATTTGCCTTGAGGACAAGCCAGTTTAAAACTGTTCAGCACACTGCACCATGCATAACAGGTAATCTGTCTAATTAAGGCCTGTAAGGATGTTCAAAGTAAAATATTGAAGAGCTTCCATAACCTCACTTTCACCCTCCCTGTGTACCACAGCTTCTGAGACTGAGAGATACCCTAGCCATTAACTCAAGTGTTTACACTCTAAACTCAAATTCTTCTTTGCCAGAATGGTTCATTTCACATTTTACAAGTCTGTTTTCTCATTTACAGGCAGAAAGCAATTTATCAAATTTTTATATTACATTTCTCAGCTTGTTCCAATATTAGATGATATAATATATGCCTGGAAATTCAAAATGCAAAGGCATACTGTGACTTTATCCAGGGACCTAATAAGATTTATATCCACCCTTTTGTGTGTGTGTGTGTTCATTTGGTGCATTTCAATGAATTATTAATTATGACCAACAATAAAATATTATTTTGCTCTGATGCACAGCAAAAGGAAAGACACCCAAGAGAAAACCATCTGACAGCTCAAAGTAGATATGGCCAAAGGATGCTCACAAGTTTCTCATCAAGTATTGCATGACATGCATCTGCCCATCAAATGAACCAGACTGACTGAGCCTTTCTGAAGATACAGATGTAATCTATGGGGAGGTAAAGTCAAGATTTATTATATATTGGGAGGCATTGATTTGATTTTATTTTTTTTTTTTATAAACAGCCAAAGCTATGATAGTGAACATCAAAAGATTTCATTCTATTTTCCAAACCTTTTTTTAAAGGCTGACATATGGGATGGAAATGTATGGTAGGCTGCATGTTCTGAAGCTGACAGAAGTCAGATTCAAAGCTGCATGTAATAGCTTTTTACTTAGGAGATTTAAATCATACTTTAACTTAGCATTATGTAACTTATAAATATGTTATTATCTGCTGAGGAATTTGTTTTCATTTTACTTTTATTACATTTTCCTAACTTAACTCTAACAAAAGCTTTCAAAATATTCTCAGTACATATACCCCACCTTATTGTCATTTAAGTTACACATCTTGGCCTTTAACATAATGAAAAAATACAGTTCTTTTTATATTTCAGCAACATAGTATTAACATTCTTTCCACATTACTTACTAATGAATGTCATATAGCAAAAAACCTCCATGAGTTCCTTTACTTTCAAGGTCGTTATAAGAAGTGTTTTTGAAACTGCAACGAACAAATGTGAAAAGCAAATGAAGTTTCTCTCCCTTACAGCTATCTAGAGAGTCAAAGAACATCTCGTAAAATATTCAGAGAAAATGTCAAGTTAAAACACTTTGGGTCTAAAAGCAGTAAAATAGGACTAAAATTAGTTCTGATTTTCTTTTAAATAGAGTATTCAGATTTGTTTTGGTCTTTGTCATGGTATAAACAAGAGACTTACACAAGATAACACTGTGCCCCACATGTTAAGCTGCACTTTCAAGACAACTATTTCCTTTGTAGATTTTTCAATTTAACTTGAAGCCTCTCAGAAATATATTCAATGTGCTAAATAGATCTAAATGAAGAATATAGCATGCATTTTAAAAATTCCTGAAAAATCACTTTTCATCGTATAAGAAATTATATGTTTCATGCTTATAAAGGATTACTAAGAATGATGAGAAATCTGCTTTGAAAAAATCATACCAAAAGCTAGCTTAATGCTTATTTGAAAGAAAAGTGAGTGCTAATGGATTTTGACAGGCTGATCCTGCCTATAATAGTATCAAGTATACCAAATTCTTTTTCACACCACATTGTCCCCAAGGGATCATCAACCTATAGATTCAAAGTCCTGCCCTTTGACATTTCTATGGTTAACTATCTGTCAGCTGATTGCTAACAAGGCTACCAGCAGGCATCCCTTCTCTGTTCATTTTAATTACGAATACCAGTTTTAGGTAAGACCAATTCACAACATATATTGTCTAAGTTTTGAAGCTTCTCTTGGAATTTCTTTTTCAGCTGCTACTGTCCACTAAAAATAGGGATTGGGTCTCAGAGGCTATCTACTATTTCTCTGGTCATGTCTTTCTACTTTCTTCAATAAAGATTAACTTTCTTAACAAAACTGAGTTTCACCACAATTTTTCCTCCTACACCTTGAGCAGTTAAAAGGGATATAGTAGCTGATTCCTTATGAAAAACAAGTCCATTTTAAATTTTTATTTTATTTTAAGGGAACACTTCCAAGTTGATACTCTCAAGTGGTAACTGAAGGTGAGTTAAATGTTCATGTATATCCTTGTTCTTTGAACAACTTGAATTAGAAAATTAACCAGCAACAGCTGAGTCATATCTCATGTTTACATGTGTTGTTGGCACTTACAGACTTAACATAAAGTATTTCTTTTGGAGAGCAGGAAGTAAAGTCTTACCATGTAACCTGAGCACCTCACAGTTATCTGCTACCTTAAAAGTTCAAACCTAGGTGGCACTGCAGAGTAGATACCCTTTTGGGTCAGGGAGTTGTTCTGGGGCTTCCTGCATGGCAGGAGAGCAAACCTCTACATGAGTGTCATTTCCCCCTTCTCTACTTCAGAGCCTGAATCTGCAACAGCTCAGGAGTCAGGCTCTGCTGTGCTTACAGATGCACTTTGGTGCCCCACTGCTGCACATAGCAGGGAGGGAAGCTGCTGGCTCCTTCATGGGTGAGTGCAAAAGGTTAGTGAAGCTAATGAAAGAGGCAGACATACGTCTCTGCTCTGTCCTTCATGGAAGTGATGGGGCAGGAATAATTATAGGAGTGAGAAATGGGATGTTGCACAGGTGAAATTTCTCTGTGTCTCTCATATGCATGTGTTGAGTTAGGCACAATCTGACTCTTGGTGGGATTAGACAGATTTTCCTTTCCACTGGTATTTGAAAAAAAGAATACTAACTTATACTAGGCACAGCCAATATATGCAGATCCTGCTCCACGGTAAAACAGCAAGCTCAAAGAGAAATATAAACCTTTATCCCTCCTATCATCTCAGAAGTCATAACCAGCTTTTCTGTATCCCAATCTTCAAAATGTTAGCAGTTTCCTATGCTTCCTCCTCCTTTCCAGGGAGAAAATGCTCAGAAGAAGTGACCTTCTATTATGGTAAATTGAGATCTAGTGACTAATGGCTAATTGTTATTGCAATTCTTGACCTGATCTGTAGTGCTGGAAACCAAATCTCAGTCTCCAGAGTGTAACCAGATACACCAGGCAGGCCCGGAGTTTATATAGCCAGTGTATTAACAACTGGCCGACTTCAAAATTGTTGCCTTAATGAACAACCTCAGATCTAATAAATTCCAATGCTAAAACTAGGTGAGCACACAATTGTTTTCATTTGAACTGACAGAATGGAAAATAAGACATTTCTCTTCTATTAGTTTATTCAGGGTGAAGAATAGCATTAGAAATTTAGAGGAAACCTTCTCATTGGTTATTTTTGCAACAGCTTCAAGCTGTTAACAGTTACATTGTCCCCAGGTATGGGGTGGTGCATGTTATGGCTAAATGATTAGTTTAGAGGCTCTTGACATACAGACTTTTTCTGTTCCCCAGTATCAGCTGTGAAAATGTATTTCCAAGCAATTAAACCTCATCTCCTGCTGGCTTGGGAGCCAGGAACCTTCAAATTTAAATTCAAATTCCTCAACACCTACTACTGCTGAAAAAAAAAAAAAAGTATAACTGGGTTAGTTAGAGTCACAAAGAAATCTATTGATATGTTTGAGTTTAAAGAGGAAAATGAAAGTCCCAGAAAAAAAAAAAAAAAGCTGCTAACATTGTAAGTAAAGCAGATGGGAAAAAGAAGTATTCACTTTTAATTGTGCAGTTTTGGAACTTGCAGCGCACATACACATCAGCATTCACAACTGAAGGAGAGGGGTGCAATACAAAATGGCAGGCAGGCAGTATTAGCATCTGACTGTTTCCTCCTTACCACTAGCCCTAAAGAAGAGTCTCTGACTATACATTTTTTAAAGGAGGAGACCACTATTTGCAGATGCTTGATTAGTAGCTGAGAAAGGTTATTGTGTGGCACAGGTCGTCTAACAGTGACCTTACATGACAGCTCAGTTTGTGTGTGGTGAGTGTCAGACAGCTCGAAGAGAGGAGGACACCCAGCATCATTTGCCTCTACGCTGGCTCTGGAGAGCCGAGCATTGATGTTCACGTTCATTTCTAAGTATATTTAAAGCACAAGTCACGGCCCATTGTGAAGGCCAGATTGTATGAACACAAATGAGAGGAGGGATATGCTAGCAATATCTCTCTATATTAGTCTGTTTGCTACTGGATCTTTTGGATGATGTTTTGCTGTGTATTTTAATTCTAGCACAGGTTTCTTCCGTATTCCAGTGCCTTTTATACTAGAGATACAAATAAATGGAAGAAAGAGGAAAAGCACCTTTGATTATGTTATTTATACATGCTAAGGAAAAAATGGCAAGAGCTCTCCATCAGATGTTGTCACAGCAAGGACCAAGAGTTTGCTTTGGGCGGATGCAGCTGCTGCCTGCAATATTCTCTTTATTGTTGCTTATAACATGTAGTTAATAGTTTTCAGTGCCATAAAGCACAATTAATCATGCTGATCAATATTTACCTTGAGTGTGATATAATTTAGGACAGTTTGATGTGGAGATATTTATTAATTTATATTGTAAACTACAAGCTACTTGAATAAGGGAAATAGAGAAGAACCAAGGTAGTTCATGTATATTTTGTAAGAACTCAGCTCAAGCCAGAGCAGTACTGACTTCTGGGGTGGACATTCTGGTAAGCATGATGTGTCTGTTTCATTGAGAAGGAGGAAGCAACTTTTTGATTCAACCCTAACATTAGCAAAAATTACTGTATATTCACTGCTTCCCGGCATTTGTATTTTTGGCTCTGATGAAAGTACCAAAAGCCACTCAGTACATTATTGCCTAATATTGCAGTGCTTCACTGGTGCAATGAAGGAACAATGAAAAGTAATGTTTCCTTAAGAGGTAGCCTTAGTAGTTGGGTCACAAAGACACCCACTCCCCCAGTTGAGTAGTCACTGCATTTCTGCTGGATCTTTGGGCTTGGGGTCATGACAAGGTATGCTGGCTGGATGTCTTTTTGTCAGCAATTGTCATCTTACTTGCTAGATTCATCAGAAAGACTTAGCAATATGAAATAAAAGCCTTTTAATTAACATTTCTGCTCTCATTAAAATCACCAAAACCTTGGACTTCCTACATGGAACTGATATCAGGCTTTAATTGCAATTAACATATTAGTAGCCCCCTATGTGTTCTTAAACTGCAATAATTTCCATATTTTTATCATACTAATAAGCTGGCCAATGACTTCCTGCAATATAATTGAATTGAATATTTGTAGTTAAAGTTTTATTTAGTTGCTAAGGGATGAACTTGATAGCATGTTAATTTCATAGTAGTGGTAGAATGATATTTTACTCTTTCAGACTATTTTAATACTTTATCTGATTTCCACAGATGTCAAAAGTAAGAATCAGAATTGGATGAATACAGCAAACATATTTATATGAATATTCTTTTGATTTTAAAGGAATTAATTTAAATTGTATACACACTGCTTTTGTGATTACTTTCCACAAATATTATAGTTAATGAATTTGTGGAAAAGAACATACAGAAAATGAGGTACTTACCAATGCCTACTGTATAAATCATTTTTAATTNTTTTCTTTCACACACCCCCCGCCCCCCCCTCCCCCACCACCCTTCTTCTTCTGCAGTGGCTTACAGGCATTAAAATCTACAGAATCTCCTATGGGTCTTCAGGAGAAGTATCTTCCTACCCAGTGTTTCCTGGTTTTTGTTCACAAACGTTCCAGAAGCTTCTCCCATTCAAACAAATGGAGTGGTTTTTGGGTGAGGTAGAGTTTCTGCCTCCAGCAAGGTATTTGGAGTGCAACTGCCAGGATGAAAGGGGCAGACAACCTTTCTGACCACTGCTTAATCTGTTCTTTTTAATGACTGATCACACACAGTATTCAGGCAGGAAAGTGAAAACAAATTATTTAGATGACTCTACCATCCATCATCATAACACATCAACAGTAGTTCAATTCTTCTGGCAAGTAAATTGACTATTTTTTTCAGATATGTTTCTTTGTTCCTTTACCCTCTTTGGAATGGAAGGATTTCTCACAGCTGGTGGCCCATCTTTCACAACCTTTGCAAATCTTTTTGTTTAATTCCATGTTGATTTGACAATTCTTTAGTCAGCCTCTACTGTTGGTCTTTATAATGCCTTTTTTTTTCATGATGCCTATGGCCTTGAGGAGACTAGTCTGATGTCTCTTACATTCCTTGAGGTGTTTTGGGGGTTTTTTTGAGTCTTCCACTTTTCCTGTCTTCTAGCTTTCTTTTTCAGACTCTTTCAATTCTTAAAATTATTTTTCCTCTGGCAAAGTTAAGCATTTTTTGCAGATGAGTATTTACATAGATTTTATGTTTAAACAAGGGAGTTTTGATGCAATACAGACAAATTTTAAATTAGTGATAAATATAGATAATTTAGCTTTGCAGACAAGGTATTTCTCTTGGTTGAATACTAAAGAGATCATGCCTGGATTTTGCTTTTCTGATTTGCAGGTTACTCTCGTTTTGTTAATGATACTGCCAAAATACATAAAATATCAAACATTTTTAATATCTGTTCCAAACTTTGTAGCTGGAATGATTAATGATATACAACCAAGGGGCCAGAATTTTCAAAGATAGACTATCTCATGTATCTGTGAGACAGTCATAGTGACAATTTATCAACACAAAATAGGCAAGTTTCAGTAGGGAAATAATGCATTCAGGTTTCATTAAAAAAGCCCAATACTGACTAGTAGTTTATAGTTTGACTATAATCTGATGTATTCTTTTGTCTGGATGAAAAATAAACAAGGAATGAAAGGGATAGGGAATAAGAAATAGGCCCAAGGAAAATCCAGAGAAATAATTATTTTCATTACATTTAATTACAGCTGCAGAAATACATTTAAAAATGATTTTTTTTAAATATAGGATGAGATGAGACACATTAATCTAATTGTTGAAGAAGATTGATAGTCTGGAAATACGTGCTTACTGAGAAAGAATTAAATTGGGTCAAATAATCTCTAACCAATTAGGTCCATGACTTTCACTCAAGTTGCTCTGTTGGACAAAAAATCACAGCTAATTTTTGTGACTAGTGCTAATACCTACATCTTGCATATATATCATGGTGTATGCAATGACCCACGAAGTAGAAGGTAGCACAGAAGTAGGTGCACAGATTTACTTTGTCAGCAGAACTAAAAGAGGTACAGTACCTTGGGTTTGCCTATGTGCTCATTTATGGTTCACTCAAAACCTCAGGTACAGCCTATTGTAGCTTTGCAACTCAATGAAAATGAAGGATGCACTTGAAATGTAGCTGCTTGATCTCCTGATCCACATTCCCTCCTCATTGTAGTAATGTAGACTAAAATGTGAATTTCTGTNTGATTACTTTCCACAAATATTATAGTTAATGAATTTGTGGAAAAGAACATACAGAAAATGAGGTACTTACCAATGCCTACTGTATAAATCATTTTTAATTTAAAGTGTAAGTGTTTGGCTCTTAAGTTTCACAGATAAAGATATCTAACCAGGGAAAAGGAATATAATTAGACCTTCATGACAGATCTTATTGTGGTAGATATATCCTGGCTGTTCCCAATCAAACTTTTCTGATTTTTGCCTAGAAGCTAGGAGTAGATTCTCTCCTTTAATTTTTTAGATACAAACATACAAGAAAGATAGTCAAAATAGAAACTTTTTGTGTGGGGAAAAAAGGTTAAATAGAGTTCTGAAAGCAAACAACTCTCTTCCATAATTTTCTTTTCTTTCACACACCCCCCGCCCCCCCCTCCCCCACCACCCTTCTTCTTCTGCAGTGGCTTACAGGCATTAAAATCTACAGAATCTCCTATGGGTCTTCAGGAGAAGTATCTTCCTACCCAGTGTTTCCTGGTTTTTGTTCACAAACGTTCCAGAAGCTTCTCCCATTCAAACAAATGGAGTGGTTTTTGGGTGAGGTAGAGTTTCTGCCTCCAGCAAGGTATTTGGAGTGCAACTGCCAGGATGAAAGGGGCAGACAACCTTTCTGACCACTGCTTAATCTGTTCTTTTTAATGACTGATCACACACAGTATTCAGGCAGGAAAGTGAAAACAAATTATTTAGATGACTCTACCATCCATCATCATAACACATCAACAGTAGTTCAATTCTTCTGGCAAGTAAATTGACTATTTTTTTCAGATATGTTTCTTTGTTCCTTTACCCTCTTTGGAATGGAAGGATTTCTCACAGCTGGTGGCCCATCTTTCACAACCTTTGCAAATCTTTTTGTTTAATTCCATGTTGATTTGACAATTCTTTAGTCAGCCTCTACTGTTGGTCTTTATAATGCCTTTTTTTTTCATGATGCCTATGGCCTTGAGGAGACTAGTCTGATGTCTCTTACATTCCTTGAGGTGTTTTGGGGGTTTTTTTGAGTCTTCCACTTTTCCTGTCTTCTAGCTTTCTTTTTCAGACTCTTTCAATTCTTAAAATTATTTTTCCTCTGGCAAAGTTAAGCATTTTTTGCAGATGAGTATTTACATAGATTTTATGTTTAAACAAGGGAGTTTTGATGCAATACAGACAAATTTTAAATTAGTGATAAATATAGATAATTTAGCTTTGCAGACAAGGTATTTCTCTTGGTTGAATACTAAAGAGATCATGCCTGGATTTTGCTTTTCTGATTTGCAGGTTACTCTCGTTTTGTTAATGATACTGCCAAAATACATAAAATATCAAACATTTTTAATATCTGTTCCAAACTTTGTAGCTGGAATGATTAATGATATACAACCAAGGGGCCAGAATTTTCAAAGATAGACTATCTCATGTATCTGTGAGACAGTCATAGTGACAATTTATCAACACAAAATAGGCAAGTTTCAGTAGGGAAATAATGCATTCAGGTTTCATTAAAAAAGCCCAATACTGACTAGTAGTTTATAGTTTGACTATAATCTGATGTATTCTTTTGTCTGGATGAAAAATAAACAAGGAATGAAAGGGATAGGGAATAAGAAATAGGCCCAAGGAAAATCCAGAGAAATAATTATTTTCATTACATTTAATTACAGCTGCAGAAATACATTTAAAAATGATTTTTTTTAAATATAGGATGAGATGAGACACATTAATCTAATTGTTGAAGAAGATTGATAGTCTGGAAATACGTGCTTACTGAGAAAGAATTAAATTGGGTCAAATAATCTCTAACCAATTAGGTCCATGACTTTCACTCAAGTTGCTCTGTTGGACAAAAAATCACAGCTAATTTTTGTGACTAGTGCTAATACCTACATCTTGCATATATATCATGGTGTATGCAATGACCCACGAAGTAGAAGGTAGCACAGAAGTAGGTGCACAGATTTACTTTGTCAGCAGAACTAAAAGAGGTACAGTACCTTGGGTTTGCCTATGTGCTCATTTATGGTTCACTCAAAACCTCAGGTACAGCCTATTGTAGCTTTGCAACTCAATGAAAATGAAGGATGCACTTGAAATGTAGCTGCTTGATCTCCTGATCCACATTCCCTCCTCATTGTAGTAATGTAGACTAAAATGTGAATTTCTGTAAAAGTCCTCAGAATCCTTTCAAAGTTATGCGGGAGGAAGACAAGTAGATTAACAATTATTTCAAAGCTGCATTATAGTGAATTGTAACAATGTAAGTTTGTGGTTTGTGACCCATACTGAATTCTTCTTGCTTTTTGAAAAGTCACGCAAAGGAAAATGTTTTCACCAGCAAATATTGCTCACACTGAGCAGTGCATTTCTCTTTGACTTACCAGAGGATACAGCATGGAGAGTGTCTTCATGTGAAGTAACTTATTATAACTCAAAAGTAGAATAAGAAACCTTAACTCTGTAGTGAGCTACAGCTGATTTTCAAGCATGCTATAAATTCACATTTTCCCTAACCAGCTGCACTCTACAGACAAGCCTTGAGATGTTACCATGTATGATGTAAAGACCTGGCAAATCTTCATAATTTCTTTAAGGCTTTTTTGTCTTTTTTATCGTGTAACATTTAACAATAATTGCTTAATCATTCTCAACTCCTTGATATTTATTGCAGGAATAATAATTCTGATAGACTCTTTTGGTTTTAATATGGCTGCAATAGAACTTTAGTAGAATTTCCACTGAAATTCAGAATTAATTACCTGGCCCATTACTTTGAAGCTACCACTCTATTATGTAGAACCTTAGCTTTTATCTGACCAAAACTTAATGAACTTCCATGGAGTAAATAGGGTGTAAGTTGTATTTATATTGGCCCCTGTTAGGGCAAAAATGGCAGAAAGTGACCCAATGAGCAGTGGGAATGTGAGTTCTAAGGCAATTATAAATTACTGCAGTTTCAGAAGTCAGATCCCCAAAGAATGTGCTACCTTTCAGATGCTGTAGTCATTTGTAACTACGCTCAAGAGAAAGGAGAGAAGTACGGACAAAGTGAAGCAATTTATCTAATAGAGGATAATTATTAATTGAGGTGGTGTGGTCCTTTTTTCACATAAAAAAATTCTGATTGTACTTAAAATTCAACTATAGCCAAAATACAGGGAGTTATTAAATAAAAGGTTACCAATCAGTCCTTCAAATCTCCATGGAACAAACAAAAATATCTAAAGACCAGAGCAAGTGATCTACTTATTCAGACACTGTCTGCTGACCTTCTTAACAGACTGGAAACTCTCAGATATTGATTACTGCTTTAGGAAAAGTGCCTTAAAGATATTTTTTATTTTAACACATTTGTTGTCTTGATCTGCATTTAAAATATTATGAATGGACAGTGTCTTGCTTTGAAGCATGACTTTTTATTGTATTATTCTGACACAGCTTTTTAGCTTCTTAATAAAGTTATTTTAATCTGCCTTTATAGTACCAGAGTCTGCCCATTGTTTAATAAAATAAGCAGATATTATAAGTGACCTAATCATATTACCAGGAACTGTACCATATGATATATCCTTATAAGGTTTGAACTGATACATTATTTGGGGGTCTGTGCATAACAGAGTGTGAATTCTTTTTCCTCCAGTGAACTTTTTGCATGCAGTAAATCATCCTCTATGTCAGGACACTTAACCAAGAAAACCTCTTTTTTTGTAAATGAAAACCAAAAATACGGTCCTTATTTACTGGCCACTGACAAGCGCATTTTAGGTATAGCTAACAGGACTGGCCTAAAGGAAAATGAAGGGGGTTTTTTTATAAAGTATATTTTGAAACTCATGGCAAGTATTCCTATGTCATATAAAGAATGCAAACTATTCTTGCAATTTCTAACAAGACAAGTTGTATTGGCTGATGTAAATAAATTTTCAGAGGAAGAGGAAGATCTCATCTTGCAGCTGCTTTAGAGAAGAAAATTTTTAGCTTCGAAAAAAATAAATGAGACTGATGAGTCAGCTGGAAATTGAAGAAGAATTGAACAAAATTTAGCAAAACCCAGTCAAAGCACTGCGATTCTATTAGCAAGCTTATATATTTGGGCAGTTAAAATATGTCTAAAGCACAATTTTTTTACAAAACTAGAATACTTACCTATTTGAGTACTTATTAAAAATTCAGTTTTCATTAAAAAAAAGGTCTGAATTCCAATTTTCTGAGTTTACTTAAAATTTATACCTATGTATCCAGAGAGTGGAAATTGAGACATTAAATTCTGAAGAGCAAGAGGAAGATTTTTGTTCTCCAAAAAGTCACAGTGGGCTTTCATGCAGCTAAGAGTATATTCCTTTCTTCAAATTAATCTCTGTGGATATTGAAAAGGTTTTCTCATTAACAGCAAAAATACATTGTGTTTGTTCATTCTGGTATGATACAGGTATAATTTTATTAATAATTAACCAAAACCTAAAAGGAGAGCAGCTGTTTGTTACCAAGATGAATGCTGAGATAGCTTATAAATAAAGAGTGTGAGTGAATTGATTCACTGTGGGATCATCTAGGCTTCCAGATAAGATTTCTTTAAAAAGCCTGCATTAATAAATGCAGTAAAAGCATCATGGCACATTATTGTACTTCTCCCAAAATTTGATGATTACAGCTTACAAATTAAAAAAAAATTTAGAACTGCTGATTTACTATGTACAGCAGTGTTTGTGAAGCCTGTTAGGGCTATTTATGTTTCTCCCTAACTGGAGATTATGAAAGATTATTAAATTCTGATGAACATTACACTGGCAAGTGCGTCTCATAGAGAAGATGTTCATAGGACATTGAAAAGTGAAATATTCCTATATAGAAAACAAAAATGATTTGTGAATGTCAGAACTTCAAAATTCTAAGATCCTATGAAATACGCTCACAGTGGAATAACACACTTTCAGAGCAACTGACAGAGGCAGTGGTTGGCAAGGAGTGGGGCAGTACTTCTACAAGGACACAGAGACCCTCCCAGAACACTTAAATGGCAGGAAGAAGCTTGGATGTAGTGCCAAGAGGGAGTGAAGGTCACAAGAAGACAAGAGGGTAATCTGTAGAGCACTTTTGTCAAGAATACCTAAAAATGTTAAGAAAACTTAGGCAAGAAAATGAAAACAGGCATTTAGGATATTTAAATTGCAAAAATCACGTATGAAGTGTTTGGTGGTAACATATTTCAGGTTGTAGCAAGCGAGTCTGGACAAATTTCCAGTGAAGATGGAGGAATGCAGGTCTGAGGAACTTACACTATCACTATTACTTCACTGAGTAATAAAAAAGTAGGTGTAGCTCACTGGGTGACTCAGTGCCCCTGAGTTGTAGTAAGTACAGCTGTCTTAATAAAATACTTTGAAAAAATATCAGCAAAGATTGCTATCAAAGAGCTAGATATCATTAAGAATGATGACCTCACCTAAAAACAATTTTTGGTTTAATAATTTATTTTAACCGTATTGAAATAAATGTTTTGTGTTTCATCAATAGACAAAACATGTCACACTGTGTTCATAAATCAAGTACTGTGTTTAGATTTTCTAAAAGCTCTAGTTAAGTGAGGACAGTTTGTGTGCTCAGCAGATGTATGTGATCATAATATTTACTGGTGTTATAAGCTTGGCTTTGATTCTCTGCATTAACTTTATCAATGTAAGATAACAAATGACTGAATGTAACTGAAAGCTCAGCTAGGAAGGCAGTGTTGGGTGTATGTCTTCTGATTGACCTCATAAACAAATCAACATTTCTCCCTGGTCAAAGAATTCTCTGAGACTGCTAATCATCACAAAAGAGTTATTATACTTTCATTCCCAACTCAGACAATCCATAAATTAAGGCAGAACTGATTCTCACATCATCAATGGATATAAAAGCAGTTTCAAGAATGTATGTTCATTACCTGAGTGCCACATCATCTTGTGTGGCAATTTAGTCCACCCACCTGTACCATTGGGAATGTGCTCATTAGTTAATATAGATTAGATCTCCTGTTTTCTGAGAAAAGATATAGAACTCTTTCCTCTTCCTTTTTGGTAGTCCCAGAGGCATCTGTGCAGGAGTTATTCATCAGCACAGGCAGGGCTGTGGTAGTGCTGACAGATAGCTGCAGAGCAAGAGCTCTGGAGGCAGGATAGAGCCCAGAGCTCCTGAGGCCAGAGGTGCCAGATACGTGGCAGGATGAAGAGTGAATTTACTGTAGTGTGTCTGGGTGACCAGAGTCTCACCCCTGTGCCAACAGCAGACTGACACAAGATAAACTTGATCTAGAAAACGTCTTGGGTTTTCCTGAACTCTTGGGATTTCTTGGGCCTATGCTGAAGGTCTGTGGGTGTCAGGCAGGTGTCAGTTCACATGTGCTGTATGGATCGTTCCTTATGGCAGTTAATACAGGCAGGGAGCAGCTATCCTTGAGATCCTGCAGATTTTAAATAGACTTATTCCTTTCAATAATCAATTAGCATTAAATTTTAGCAATACATAGCAGCAAGGAGTTAAGTAAATTAGAAGTATTCCCAGGATTTTACTTCTGTTCGACTATAATTAAAATCAAACAATAGTGCAAAAATATTTTGGGAACATCATACAATGTAGCTCTAAAAAACCCCAGGAGGAAGTTATAAATGCTTCCAGCAAACAAAATAAAAAGAAACATTAGTCAGTTGCAAGGCTCATTTCCTCAACGATGGGAAGCAACAATGCCATAAATCATGAGTTACCTGAAGTCATAGGAACTTTTGTGCTATGGGCCTTTTGATAATCTTTATATTTACCATCATGGGAATATTTGTTGAATAAATATTTACTAGACCAAACACACTATTTTGGTGCAACAGACATGCTTTGTAAACAGCACTGAAAAATGACCTACACATCCTAGGAACTCTCAGCTATCGCTTATTATGAGATTTATGGAAAAAATCTATAATAAAGTATATGTGAGGAAATATACCTCCTAATAAGACAAGAATCTCATTACAATGACTTAAAAATTCAATACAGTGAATTGGAAATACATCTCATGTTTGTATAGCTTGTGATGTTCTGTTCTGAAGCTGACAAAAAAAAGGAAGGCCACTGAACATGAGTTTTCAGCCAGCCCATGCCTCACCAGCACAGTGCTAGAGTGCTTTGGTCAGTTAACATGAACAATGAGGGACTGCAGTCATGAATACACTTTACAGTCATCAGAGCCAAGTTATTTTGTTCTGACACTAATACACTTGCTAGTGTTTCAGTCTAAGCATAAATATCCACAATTGTGCCTTCTTAAATATCACAAAACTTGCCCAGTGTGGGTGAGCCTTTCTAAGCTCTTTTTTGAAGGAAAACCAACTACAACAGCAATGTCAGGTTTATGTGAATAAGGAGTTCTGGACTGGAGTAATAGTAATAATTATGAGCAATTTTTATAGATTTCTTTTATGCCAAATAGTTCACATTTATATTTTATGCCCACTTGCCAATACAAACGCAAGCAGAGTAATTCTTAGAGGGAAAAAACTGCTATTCTATGGAAAACAGCTTTCATTGCCATGTGAAAAACTGAAAGGTTAAGAAAAGAATGAGAAAATATTTGGCTCTCTAGAAGGCTGGTGCTTAAAATGTGATTATCCATTACTTCTGAAGGTAATGGGAATTTCTGAGTTTGACGCCAGGGTTAGTATATTAATTCTGATTGCTGCTGTAGTCTAGGGAAGCAGAGGAGGCAGGTGATGTGTGCTCAGGGGGTCCCCTCCACAACCGTACCCCGCAACACCATGCAGCATCAGTCTAACCCCAATACATGGGAAGGAGCCTGCTGGAGGCAAAACAGTGGCCTCAAAGTGTCTGAGGTGCTCAGGGTGGGGGAAATGGTTTGGAGGCCAGTCCCTGCCACTTTGGGTCAGCTCTGTTTAACTTCCAGTGGATCATTACACCAACTGCTGAGTCTGCGGCCAGTTTTAAAAATCAAAAGATGTTAACCAAAAGGTATATAGTTGTGGGCATATAAAAATAAAGTATTTTCATAGATACCACTAATGAACAAATTAGCAGGTTCAGATTGGATCTGATATACCCACAGTCAGAATGGCCTTTGGGAGGTGATTGATTTTATTCCTGCATTTTCCACCCGGAGCTGTCTGACTCACAGATCTGAAAAAAGTAGCAGTAAAAAACGAGGTGTTTTTCATTTGGAGGATATTGCAGAGCATGCTTTGGGGCATTCCTCTAGTATTTCTTCAATCCAGTCCTTGAAATGTCACTCTTCAGCATGACCTGTAGATGGAGAATTTTGTGATATTTTGGGGCTCTGTTGGATCCAAAATTGTGTCATTTGAGAAGGTGTGAGAGACTGAGATGTTAATGGTTAATGACTCAAACAATTGGCCATTTGCAAAAGCAGCTCGGTGCTTTGCTAAGGCCAGATTTGCACCCCACAACTGAAGGAGAGGAGGAGAGAGTTTTGTGTGTGTGGTGGCAGTATCTCTTATCCACATAAGAACAACTGAGGTGCAGAGTGGTTGAGCACCCAACACCAGAGAATAACCACAACACACTAACATTTGTTTATCAACAAGCTGATTTTTGAGCCAGGTAAGGGAAAAGGCCAACAAGAAGCAGATCTTGTGAGGCGGGATAATTCTTTTTATCATGCCAATTTCCTCCCTTACACAGCTGGCTCAGGTGTAAAACTCCCCCAGGAAAGGTACGGGCACATTCACATGTAGGCCTGTAGGTATTCATCGCTTCTGATAGGGGGTAATTAGCTCAATTATGCTGTCCTGAAGGGCAGTGGTCATGCTTTAGAAAGGATCATAAATCATTAAAAACCCCTGAAGCGCTCCCATATTCATTTCTATGGTCTTCAGCCAGTGGACTGCACGTGTGTGCACCAGACAGTGTAAAACTGTCCCCTCGGGAGTACCTGGGCATTCCCATCTGAACCTGAGTGCATATTAATCTATTGAATTTGGCTTCCCCCACCCGTGATGGATCAAGACTGCGACTATCACTTTGACATATGGATATCTAAATTGCAAAAATCAAATCTCCTTGCCGAATTCATGTATGGTGATCTCTCTCCTCTCTTTCCTTTCCTTACGTATTTGCTTAAGTGATATTCTTTTATATTGTTATATTACTATAGATAATAACCAAAACTGCTACATACCTCCTTTCTTTGGCAACAAAATTGTTCTAAAATAAACCTGCCGTATATATGTCATTTCACTCTAATCTGCCCCAAGGGATGTATTAACAAGACCCTCAGTTGCTCTGCCTTCAGGAGTGGGTCATAACAGAAAGACGATTGTTATAGGTGCCAAAGTAAGCTAATGTTTTAAGAGTCATAATTAGCAACCAAATGTTTCTTAGACATTGAAACTCATGAGCTGCAGAACTATCTGAATTGTACCTAAATCAGATATTTGTAAAAATTTCAGTGAAATAAAGCAGGTGATTTTTCAACTTTTCCAGTTAATGGTGAGAAGTAAGTGTGTGATTTTTATATAAATGAATCCTACTTAAAGGATTTGGATAAAGAGACATTGCAAAAACAAACAGAATGAAAGAAAAGCATTAATGAACATGAAAAAACACTTCATAATACCAGTCTTCAGGATATGACAGAAAGCGGATAAAATCCATCAGAGATTAAAACAGACACAGAGTTGAAATACCAGATTGCCTGTGGCAAACTTTGGAAGCAGGCTTGTTCACATGGAATGGGAATATAACATGAAGGTATGGCAGGCCATGTTGTATTGGTCCATTAATACATGCCTCAGGTATGTTTTCAGGCAGGAGGCCACAGACTCTTAATTGATATACTTTGCAGTGGTTAAGCCCTAAAACACCAAAAGCTATTCTGTGATCAATTACAGAAAATCAATCACAAAAAATCCATTTTAGGAAGATGTGACACATTCTAAAATATAAAATAAATAACAAGGAACAGAGAGAGATGATCATCTACTTTCTTTTACCTGAGGAGTTAGTAAGGACTCCCACAAAGCTGGAGTTCCTCAAACACAATAACACATGCAGAAAATAAAATAAAGATATATAAATCAAACTTTGCTTGATTTACATTTTATTAAGTTCAGGTATTGTGCAAAGATCTGAGTTTAAGTAATTTCATTATATTCTTTATTTCTCTTGAAAATGTTAAAAATACTGTCCGTATATTGATGTCTAGTATGCAAGATTGAAAAGCTACTATATCCACGCCATTTTGGGGTTTAGCACTTTGTCACAATACAATTGAAAAGTAATTATGGAAACTGAGTCTTATTATGTGGGAAAAGCAGATACAGTTTTCAAGTAAAGAACAATCTCCTATGCCCAGCAATTTCACTTGACAGAGTCAGGATTGGCTGGGGAAGTGATTTTTATTTTTATTTTTTTTTCGCTAGAGAAGCTATCTGTTGAATGAATGCCCTGGTATCTATGAATGAATGCCTTGGTAGCAGACCTTCCTTTTCCAGTTTAATTATTCTGAGAATTTCCATCTTAAACCATTTAATTTTGCATATTTTTCCTTCATTACAGTTCAGAGGTTTTGTTTTCCTTCTACTCAAATGAGAAATTACTTTCTTCTCTTTGCCCTAATGTCTTTTCTCTGTGAAATTCAAATAAAATGCTTGTTCTTGCTTGCAAGTCTTGTGGCTTACAGGACCATCCTAAAGTTCAAAGGTTTTACATAAGAACCTTTAAAGACTAAAACCCTTTCAATAATATTATTCTCAGGATAGAAGAATAGGGAGAAAGACTCAGAGGCTCAAGGTGAAGAAACTGGAAAAGGACCGTGAAGGTACTATAGAAAGCCTTAGATAAGAAATTTACAAAAGATGTAGTAAACATGAGCAATGCATAGGAAAGCTAGCTAGCAGGAGTTGCCCAAGGAGAAGAGCATAATTGGAGCAGATTCTACAGGGGGAATAAAATGAGGAAAAAAAGTAATTATTCAGAATAATGGTGTAAAGGAAGCCTTAACAAAATGCAAAGCTTGAAAGATGATGTCTGATCTTGTGACCAGCCACATTGCTGTTGGTTAGCTCACAGCCTGCGAAAGTAAAAGCTGGAACAACAACAAAGAGATCTTTGAAAATCCTCTGGAGACCATAAGCTCCTATGAGTATGTCTGTCCATAGCAGTTGTCACTTGCACTGGAGAGAACCATTGTTCAAGTGCATCCTTTGTTTGCAATCCCATATAGTTGTGTGTGCTTAGCTGTATATGCTTTCTAAGATTTTTCTTCTTCCATTTCTAAATCACCATTTCAATCATGTTTTCTCTTCCAAATAGATTGTGGCATATATTCTTCTCAAGTTAATGATTTTCTATAGGCTTACTTCCTACATATTTAATGTTTCATGATCTACCTTTGTACTTTTCCTTCTCTCCTTATGGAAGTTTGCATTTTAGTGTCACTCAGTATGAAGCGGAAAAGCCATTTATATACTGCATATTTCTTCTTCCAAACCATTAAAGAACAAGTTAAGACTGGAACCACCACCTATTTTCACTGTTCCGAACTAAGCATTTCCTTTCAATTTATCATCTTATGTTTTTTTACAGCTCTTTGTTTAGTCCTTCAGTCCATTTAAAATTAATGCAAATCTTTCAACCAAGATAGTTTAGATTAATTTTGAATGTAAAAGTTTATAAAATACTGCATTAAGTCATTTACATTATATTTTCATTGTTTCCCTCATTCACTAATTTCACTGGAAATTTTATCTATTTTGACAATCAGAATTCTCAAGCAAGTGCTCACCTTCTATAAGCATCATTTGCATAAGTTCATTTTTTCCTTTATCCTGTCCTTCCCGCCAATCCTTATTTTAATTTCATTGTCTTCCTTTGGCTAAGGTAAGTACTTTCTGGTGCACATATTTTCTCTGTAATTTCATAATTCTACCTGGAACTAAATATTTTGGCTTTCATTTTCCTGCAGTCCCAAACTGACAGTTCTTTTTTGTTGTTTCCTTGGTTTTTCAGTTCTTGAAACCCAGCTTAATAAGTACATAATTGAATTGAAGTTCTCTGGCTTTGTAAACACTTCTGGTTTATAAAAACTCAACCACATTACAAATTTATTTATTTGTTTATTTCCTATAGAAAAGCTGAAACAATCTTTTTCTCTTTTTGTTCAGAGAAATTAGAAAACAAAATTAAGGTGTTCCATTTAGCTTTAAACTGTTTTACTCCAGCTAGTTTTTAAAAGCCAAAATGTTCAATCAAATATTTACTCAATACTTCTCATGCTTTGAAATCCCTAAACAGTTTCTAATCTTGGTCCTCCAAAACTAATAATTTAGCATTGCACATCTAATTTATTTCTTAAAGTTAAATTTATATTTTAGCATGTAAATTTCCTTATGTTCTATTTGATAAAAATATTCAAAACTAACAACTGCTAAACCTTGACACACTATTTCAGTTAAAATAATCTGAAAATATTTGAGACAAATATTAATTCAATAAATGAAAATCTTACTAGCAATTTTTGCCAATATGTAATATATGAGATTCATGCAAAGATTAGATGACAAGAGACTATGTGACTCTGCGTGAAGAACTGAGACAAATCAGAGCAAGGAAGTCACCATTAAAAAAAGTTACCTCTTTTTCTAAGTGATGTCTTTTCACTGGGTGACACAAATAATTTTCTTGTTTGTTTTTGTAATTTTCCCCCCTTGCTTTATCTAATAATTGACACTACACTCCTTTTTAAGCCAAGATATTATTTTCCAATACAGCCTAGCAATGGTTTTTCATCTGAGCATGCTTGCATTGGTAAATAGCTTTCTAATCACTTTAAAATTGCTAAAGATCATTTAGGAAACAGATAAAATCAATGTATGTCATACAAAGGAGCTATCTTTGAAATAATTACAGGAAAAATAATTATTAGTAATCTGATGGCTTAGTTTCTGTATGTAGTTTATTATGATTTTAAAACAAGAACTATTAAATCAACAGAAGCCCCCTACTGATTTTACTAACTATTTTACTGAGTTCTATATGATGAGTGAAAATTGAATGTCTATTATCCCCTGGCAAGACAGCATTTAAAACTTCAAAGCATAAATGTAATTTGCTCATGGTGCTCACAAAACAATGGATTTTATATAGCTGAAAGAGGTAAAATTTCAACAACTCCGTGTTAGTGAGGTGCATCACAAACAAGATAGCTTTATGGGTTTGAGAGAAACCTTTTTTCCAAAGTCATTAATTACACTGAAGTGTTATGCAAGTATCATTTCAACTTGAAATATCTTTGAGCTTTTCAGTATCTTCCATTATCACCTCGATTTTAGGCTACTTTGTTTATCAGTTTAGCATGTATGGGAGTATGTTGGTGGAAAATTTGTCAGCACAGATGTACTTTCTAAAAGTAAGAGCTGTAGTAGATTACTTAAGCTCATTTTAAGCCCTTGATCTAGCCAAAGTGACATTCAACAGCTGTTAGGTTTGCAGATGTTCCTCATATATTTCCTGGTCTGCAGATACAGAGATTGCTCTCCCTTCCAAGGAAGAAGCACCACATTCCCAATACCTGTTACAGTAAAGTTTATTGTGTCTCAATATCTTCTCAGAGTAGCTCAAGAATACACATTGCAACAAACTGTATGATCCAGATAATTAAAGATAACCTGGCAGCAGTTCATCTCCTGGAGGGTGGACTGAGAAATATCTATGTTGTGAGAGCTCCTAGAAATCAAGGAGTTTAAGATTTACAGTCTTGTATAGATAACCTGATTATTTTCATTTTTTTCCACCCTGAATAGATGCTTAAAATCTCGAGGTCTTCTTTTCTATTTGTCTGATTGTTTAGTCAGTCCAGAGCAGGATTTGGTGTCAAATACAACCATGTAAGAAAAGCAGCAGTGCACTGCTGGCCAGTATGCACTGCAGGGCAAGGGAGAAACTTCTCCATCTCTTATTGTAATGGGTAGCTCCATTTATCTGACTGTAGCCTGACCATCCAGGGAAACTTTGATGAATAGTATTTCTGTATATAGTTGTATCTGTAAAATTAGACTCCTTTATAAACCAACCAAACAGCCAACCAGCTACAGACCATGTGCAAAGCTGGTTTTTACAGAAAGTTGTTTTTCTTTAGAGACAAACTTAAGATCATCTGTTATCCTATAAGCCTTAAGGTGGATATTAAAAATGACAACCCATTTTGTACATCATCAATCAGGAATCCCAAACATATTTTTTCTTTGTTGTGATGGTTATTAAATTAAATAGACTACTTAAAGCAATGCTGCTATCTTAAGTTCAAGTACTTGTTTGGAGTGAGGCCGTGTGAATAATTAAGTATAAATTAAAAATAATTTGTATGGAAAACATTTTTCAGAACTAGATTGAATTTATAATTTAATAAACTTCACCGGATAACCCCCAAAAACCTCAGGTGATGTGTGAGACAAAGCTCAGGTGACACCATTGCGTATAGAACTACAGAGATGTGGTAGCAGAACAGACTCCTTATCAGTCCCTGATGTTCATGAACGATGCCTCCAGAGTAGGAGCAATCTGATATAAATAGGATTCATTCAGAAGTAATCCAGGGGACGATAAAAGAATTTTTTTGAATGGAGATATGCTAATTTCTGGTAGATGTTGACAAGTATGTCTCCCTTAGGTGAAATGTCTTAATATACCAGAAACTTATTAAGCTCTATTAACATGTTTATAAAACTGCATTCAAAAATTTAACTTTTTACTTTTAGCCCATCCTTTACTTGCTTATAACTTTTCTGTAGTGCATCTGTGTATTGTGATACTCAAAATACAAATAATTGAGCTTAGTGCAGTTGCAGAGACCTTTTATAAAACTTAAACTTGCAATATAAAATGATGTTAGGCTCCTTAAATCCAACGCCAGCTGTCCATATAATCACAACCCAATCCAACTCTATAATTTAATTACAGTCTATTAACAAATTCTCATCCAACTCTTTGTCCAAAATGTCACATGTATCATCAGTGATAACTGCAGTAACTCAAAACAGGTATGAAGATATCATCTGACCATCAGAGAGAAGAGGATGTAGAGATAAAAGCTGCTTTCAGTAATAAGAAGTGAAGGAAATTGATATGATATTCCCACCCATGGACATCAGGCTTATTTCACTACTCACAATTTTCTACTCATAACTTTTGCTACCAGATGTTGTCATGTTGCTTTAATGTGACACAAGTCATTCACTGGCTAATAAAAACTGGTCTGTTCTCAAACCTACAGACCTTGTTATTACTATCAGAGCACATTTTAGTAGATGCTAATGTTCCAAGTCCCTAATACATACATATATATATATAAATGTGTGTTCTGAGAAGCACATACTTTTGGGTATTTCACAGAATTACAGAATAGAATACAGTATTAGAGATTCACAGAATGGGTCAGGTTGGAAGAGACCACAGTAGGTCATTGGTCCAACCTCCCTGCTCAAGCAGGGTCAACCCAGAGCACATTGCACAGGATTACATCCAGTTGGCTCTTGAATGTGTCCTGTAAAGAAGCACCCCCTGCTTCAGTGCCAAACTGTATTTTTCCATCAGCCCACTGATAAATAAAACAACATAATTATTCCTTAACACAATTTTTGGAAACTGTGAATCTAACAAGAACTTCTTTAAAGAAGGCAATTTACAAGTTTTTCTTCCTTTTAGTATTGTTAGCCAGTGCTAACACTATCTAATTATTTTAAACTGCCCAGTTTGTGGTTCTTAACTCTTCTAGTTGCAACGTGTCACTTTAATTACTTTCAACACTAGAGTTATCTAAACAGGTTGCAGGATTGCAAAGTATCCATGATTTCAGCAATATCAATTATTTTGAAGAAAAGATTAAATAGTTCTCTGGATTCCTGATTATTTCAAAAGAACTGTGACCATGCAAGTGACACAAGCTTTGCTAATAACCACTCTGGAACAGTGTCCAATGAATATTTGCATACAAACACAGTAATTCAGAAAGTACTATATAACCACATTAAGCAACTCATCCAATTTGGATGGGCAAAGTTAATTTAAGCTAAGGAACATAAAGCACTTTTAAGTATCTAAAAGAGAGAATTGATCAGCAGACCCAAACACATTTCACATTTATCAATAGCACATTGCTTTCTGAGGTTGAATGTTCGGGAAATGGAGTAGTCATTTTATTAATTAGATCCAGTTCCTCTTCATGGCCGTTGATTATCCTTTACTTAGAAAGAGAGAACACGAGGTTGTTACAAAAGAAATTCATCACACAAATGTCTCAATTTTATATATAATCAATTACTCTCCCTACCTTTTTTCCCCTGGACCTACCACTTAATCTTATTTATACTGCTGTGGTATTATGCCTTGTTCTCAGATACTGCATGATCAGTTTTCAGCATATGTTTACCAACAAAGCTTTCTTTAATCAATTTTTTTTCTTGAGCACAAGTCCTCAGAAGATATTACGAGTAATAAATGCTGTACTTCCAGTTAGATTAGTTTTGTACAGTATGTAATACTGGGTTTATTGTGACTAGAAAAGTAGTTTTACCAGATTTTTCAGTTTCAATGTCTTATCTCATTCATCAAACTCTTGCTGACAAAAAAAGGGAAAAATAATCAGGAAATCTAGAGGAATTTTCACTGTCACATATTTCTGCTAATCAAGGTAATCCTCTAGATAAGCTGGACAATAAGAATGGACACAATTTCTTTGTCCACTACTAATATGCACATTTTAGACAGTGGGACCTCAGTACAGGCAGTACCATGTTGATTTTTCATCCCAGTTCCCATGTGAACAACACAATTGTGCTAGCTTTTCTACTTCCATTTTTTTTTCATAATTTTATCTATCATTCAAAGATCAGCAGTCCACATAAATACAATGAACCATGAGTATGGACACCAAGTTTGGTTCCTCTTCTTGTTAAGAGCTAATCTTGCTTTGGCTTTTTCCCCTATGGAATTGCTATTAAAAACATGTATGTTCCTTCATGTACCCACCCACACTAGACAATATGCAGTATTTCTGCTTTTAACATGGTTGTCTTCATTTCATTGAAACATTCTCTACAGTTAAGACTAGTAAAACTAATTTAGATTCAGTCTTAACAAGAGAACTTTTATCCATAAAGAGAAAGGTCTTTTTCTATAATTTACTAATACTAGCCATTTTTGAATGAGTGGGAATCTCTTCTGACATCCCAGTTCAAGTGGTGAGTTTGATTCCTACTTTGATAATCACTAGCAGTTTCAACCATGTTAAAATTTTAATACCTAGAGAGAACTAGAGAAATGCTGAAGTTAGAATCAAAGCAAATAGAAAATATGAATCCGGTCTCACGTAGATGCTCTTCTTCTGCTATACAATTTACAGATTTGCTCAGGTTGAAAAACTGATAGAAGCTTGCCTGAAGGGGTAGATGTTTATACAAAAATCACTTGTAGCATCCATTCAAAAACTTTGAAAAGGGCATAATTTTTTTTTAGCAGAAGTTTTACTGAAAATATGTTACATCTATTATATTTACAGAAAAAACATATTTTAAAATCAATATTTATAACACTTTTATTATTTATGGTACCAAGATTTTGTGAGCTGAAAGTCAAACAAATTATATTCAGTCTCGGAATATTAAATATATAGGAAGATTTGTAGTGAGCTTTCAGTTCTTATGCATAGTTCCAAGTATGAAATTGATGTAAAATCAGTGTGATGATTGACATTTCCTGTAAATTTGTTCCACAGCATTTAGCTATCTTTCATCTTATTTGGGTGTTAAACCTAAAAACAAGGCTGAAAAGCATGCAGAGGATATTAAACGGTCACTATCACTTCTGTCAGGGGAGAATATTAAATAAAAAATTGTACAAAAAGAAAGTAAATGAAATTGTTTTGCAACCCATTTAAACGAAATAATTCTAATTTTCTTTCCTTGGTGGTTTCTTGATACAATGTAATTAAAAAATGATAGTTCATGAAATTTCATAAAATGCTTTGATTTTGTTCCGTGTGGTTGTTGGTTAGTATCCATACACACAAATCAAAAAGCACCATCATCTTTGTTCCCAGTCTCAGCAAAGACAATTCCTAGGTAATCTCTTAAATTAGATTGAGACATTGCAAAATACTTTTCTTTTTCCTGTCCTGCAGTTCTTTTGTAGTTAAACAAAGATCTTTGTCTTCAGATATCAATATAGCAACTTTTAGGGTGATTACATTTTATTAAAAAGTAATTAAAATAAAAACCAGCAAACTGCATGTTTAATGAAGTGGGGAATAAATGTTTTAATGATGATTTACATTTCTCATATACATTTTAGCTAGAATAATCCCAAAGTAGTTTAAACTATGCTTTTTAACATACTGGGATTTGCACACTAATGCATTGATTATGATTCCATATCTGAAGGCTAGAATTTGTCCTCTTCTTTATGCATAAATTATACTATGTGGCATCCCTAATCTTACAGAATTTTTTCTTAGACTAGCAAATGAAACAATGTATTTTAAATGGATTTTTTTTTTTATATATTTTTGTGAACTTCAGGTTTTCCATTATTGTCAGTAATAGATTGTTTTAAAACATTTCAATTAAAATAAGCTATTAAATTGATGATTGGTTTGTTTGTTATGCTTGTGTTTAACACTGGACAGTTCTTCAAGGCATTTTTAGGAGGTTGACCTTGTGATATTAGAAGATGTGTTTCCACTCTAATTTCATGCTGCAATACAAGAGTTTGGATTGAGTCAATGTGCGGAAGATTTCTTACTGTTTGAGGACAACAATTAAAAGAACATTTACCACTAGGAAGTTTTTCCTGACATCTAACTTAAATGCATTTTGCTGCAGTTCAAGTCCATTACTTTCCATCTTATTGTCTAGAAGTGGAATAGTTTATTTCATTTTTTGTGCAATGGTTTTGCTATGCCTTAGGGCTGTTATGCACATCTGTTAACAAAGTTATTTCAGCTGTTCATAAGGACTCTGGCTTTTTCTCTCTGTTGTTCAGTTCCTTCAACTGGTTGACATTGTACTCCAGTTGAGGCTATCCTGTTTCTGGTGGATTGACTTGAGCATCCTACAGGTAATATTCCAGTTAACAACTAGGCTGAAAGCTTCATTGACTGATTTGGTTTTGTTTGGTTCAGCAGAACCATCTGTTAAAATCTCTTTTAAAATTGTTCCAACAGGCCATAAAGGATTAGAAGCATGAGGCACAGAAATGAACAATGGAAGGGGCAGTTACCATGTGAAAAATAAAAAGCCAAACCTGCTTTAAAAGAGGGCAAACAACCTGCATGCCTCTCCCGAAAAAAAACAACTTATATTGACTTAGTATTTACTGCTATTTTAAAATCCCAGGTATGAGATATAAGTTCTGATAATAACATTATATTGTTTCTAATGTTTAACTAGTAATAAATTATAAAGCTCAGTGTTTATTCTGCCTATTTTTTTCGTAATTCATTGGTCTCCATTCTTGTCCAAGTTCACAGTGTTTCACCTGTCCCTATTGCTCTTCTGTCTCATTTCTTTCAGACTATTTTTCCAACCTGTCCACATCATTTTGAATTTTAAACCTCATATATTTTAATTTCATTGAATGACATTAGGTAGCTGCTATCTGCAAATCTCCATCTCCTGGGTCCTAAATGAAAATATTGAGCAAAACTACATATCCGCTTTGGAAATGAACCATTGATAATTGGACATATAATATAGTTTTTCAGTCTTACAACAGTGAATGAAAACATGTGAAAAAGCAGTTCATTTAGGTACAGTCAATCTATTTGCTTGCAAAGTGTGTGTTTTCCATAACCTGATTGCCAGTTTCTGAGGTCTTTAGCCAAATCTGTGGTGTGTAGCTGAATCCAACGGTTATACAATATAATATGTTTTTATTTCAGAATAAAGGAATAGGTTTCATTTTTCACATAACACTACAACAGCTTTTATTGCAAAACAAGATGGCTTTTCTCCAACAGTGAATCAAGACTATACAGACATATAGGAACTGGAGAGGAAACAAAGAAAAAGAAGAGTGTCTTTATTTTGCTTATATCAGTAGGAGATTCTAGTACATAGACTGCTGTTACTTAAAGAGATGTTGAAAAACTTATTTTCTCTGTATTTTTCACATATTTACGCTCTACACGGTGTATTTGCTCCCTATATAACCCATAGACTGCAATATATACTACATTCTTGTGGAAAAATGAAGCAAGCTTTAGTGGCTGAAAATTAGTTAAGGAAAAGAAGACTACAAGAATCTTGTGACAGTATCAGTCAAAATACTTTAATACATCCTGTATGAACAATAACATTTTTACTACATGTAAAAATTAATGCACCATTGCTGAGCTTCCCTTTTTTTCAGAAAAATTCTATTTTGTATTGATAAAATAAATTCAATAAGACTTATCATGGATTATTTGAAAAATAATTACCTGTCTTCCACAAGCGCAAACATTTAGCCCAATTAATATTATTTGAATTTGAACCAATGATGCAATGATTTTGTTTGGTTTTCATTACTGACATTCCTTTTGACTGTCTTTTTTGTTGAATAATTCATTGTATATGACATTCCAATTAGTAAACAATAAATTCAGTCCAAGAGAGAAAAGTAAATTACATTTTCTGTACCATTCACATCTCTTAGCAAACCAGCAATAAGTCATCACTTAAGACACTGCTCTGGAAAAGATGCTATAGGATGATGGATCACATAGTTAATCTGAATGAGTAAATTGCAGTCACTTTTTCAATGCATGGAATCCAACTTTGTTCAAAATCCACACTTTTGAATTAGCAACTGACAGAATGAATGCAAATGCATAAAATGCCTCACAAAGAAGTGTTTTTCTAAATGCAATTGCATTATGCAGGAAAATACAGCTGAGAAGCTGGATAGATAAACAGATCACAAATCCAGCCAGTATGTTTCAGTTGTTAAGTCAGTTTACAACCTCCCCAGATCATTCTAGACATTTTAAAAAACTTTCTAAATGAAAAACAAAGTTATTTAGCTTTCTAAACCAGCCTTGATTCTATCATTGGTTTAATTTGAAAATGTATTTTTTATCAAAATAATACATTTCAGACTATCTCTGTGTACTAAAATAAAGCCTTCGTCTAAGCTACCTCTTAGCTATCACATTTGCAAATAGCATAATTATGTCACATTTCAGTGTGTTTGTAATGGTAAGACTGATCCAAATGGGAACTAATGCACTACCTGGATGTCTTTGCAAAGGAGGAGCAATGAAGAAGCAGAATGGACCATGCACAAAGAAGAGATCCCACTACCCTCATATGTGAATGAATTTTCTGCCTTCAAGCTCTCTTTCCTACTGCTCCTTGTTCCTCTAAACCTACCAATCTATAGTTCCATTTTATTTCATCATTTCCCTGCCAGGTAGGCCTTAGGGTAAATAACTGCTGCCTTTTTTTCCTGCACTCTCTTTGCAGTGAGCTCACAGTCTTTGAATATTAGGAGGGATAGCACTGAAAACATAGGATAAGACAAACTCCCTTCATTTGCCTTGAGAAAGCTTGTCTCCAGCCATCAGATACAGACTGCTGTGGATGATATTGCTCTGACAACTTGAAACATTGACCTGTGTTTCTATAGTCAAAACAATTTGGAAAACCAAACTCACATTTTCCCTTGTTCAGTGCAATAAAGATATCTCCACATTTCAGGCAGATTCCTGTAATTATACCATTTTCTAAAAAAATACCATTTTTTTCCTTCAGATGGCTGCAGCTACATATATCTTTGGACCTTTTCAAAGTAAATTAATTGTTTTTAATTTTGGGTAAGAAACTGGATGTGGGCTGGACTCAAAGTTGCTAGGAAGGCTTAAATTGCTGTGTCTCATATCACAGTTGCAGCATGGCCCTGCCAGCCAAAGCAGTGCTCCTCAGTCACACCAAGCTCTGCAACCTGAATTACCTCCACGATAGTACAGTTTTAAGAGGCCTGACATGTCTGATTTTAAGATCATTGATATTTTGTTCTCATTTATTTCTACTTTATCTAATATAAGATGGATTTGTTCCAGTACTTTTTACAGGAAATGTATAAAAAATGTCTGGAAAATTGCAATTCCAGCCCTTCGCTGCACTGAAGTCAGAGGTATTGGATGGAAAAAGTAGTCTATATACAAGATAATGCTTTCCCCAATCATGCCAGTTTTTCTGACCAGGCTGGTACCTACTGAAGACTTGATTACTTAACATAACCAAGGGAGTAGGAAGTGCCACCTTCTATTAAGCAATTAATTTTATTTAGCCTGAATTGAAACATCAGAACTTCCAGTAAGTTCTGGGTTCTTAAAGGCTTCAAAAGATTTAATTTTACCAAGCAGAAAGAAAAGAGACTCAAGTGAACTGTTCTCAATGCTAATTTGGAATTAAACGGTAGAAGTTATCCCCTATGCAGTCACGGCTCTGCCCTGAGTGTATTCCCAGCTCTTTCTCTGTGTTATTCCCTATTGAATTGGATGGAATAACACCACTGAGAAGTTGGTAAAATAAAAGATAAGGAATATGTATGAATTGATAGCCACCTTAGTTAAACTTTATATGAACTAATTTTATTTAAAAGTTGCCTTTTCATTTGTTTTTTCACATCATTTAATTTGCATTATAGCAAACTTCTTTTTAATGCAAATTAGGTGAAAAATGCTTTCTGCTTTAACATTAAATCCCTTGACTCTGCTCATCTTCATCATGACTTTATCCTGTTAAAAAAAGCTCTGCACACTATGTTATTGCTTAATTATCCCACATTACATTTTCATTGACAATCAAAAGCTCAAAACTGCTGACATTAACTTACTAATAAACACAAGACCTCTTCTGCCCACTATGGGAGGAACAAGATTCAAATCATATGAGAGTTATTGCATGGATATTGTGGTCATATTTTAGTACTTGAAAAAAACCACAAACTCAAACAATGAAAACTCAAACTACAAATGTTAGTCATTTCTTGTGTTTACGCTTTTCAGAAAAAAAGTAAAAACAGGATGCCTCCAAATATGGGACTCCAAAAGAATCATGGGTCCAGTTGAAGTCACTGAAATACTATCAAGAATAAAATACTGAAAATTCAAGCCTCTCAGCAAAGACACTAATCCTTTAAAACACAAAGTATTGCTGGTTCTTTAAGGATTATAGGACAGACCTGCAATATAAAAATCATTATTTCCTTAAAAATTATATGTGTGTTTGTACTAGAAAATAAATATTTCAAGTTCCTCAATTTATTAAATAGTGTTTCTAAACAACTGTGTTATAATCTTAAAATATATTATACGATCAAACATAAGCCTGAGCTATGCTACTGACTTACCTAAAAGTAAGTTAGTTTGGTCACAGCTTTTAAATTTTGACATTAATATAAAAAGTATATAATTCAAAACTAATCTTGGTTAAAACTCAGTTTCCTAAAACAGCCCATTTACAGGTCCAAAGAATGCATTATGTTTTATATATGGGTACTAGATATTTTATTATGCAAGTGTCTGTTTATTAATCACCAAGCTGAATATCTGTCTCACTCATACAAAGTTTAAAAAGGTTTCAGATAAATTTGACTGGTTTTGTATCTTACTGTTTGTCACTTTCATAACTTAAATTGCACAATAGCAAACATAAGTTGTATTTTTGCCATGATGAAATGTGTTACTAAAGTAACTATAAAAAAAAAAAAAGAGAGCATCCATGATTTTCCTCCCCTTCAAATTAACACTAATACTAATTTTCTTCATGGGTAAATCTGTTGATTCTGTGGCAGTCTAATAAGTTATTTCAGAATGACCACAAGCATTATTCATATACTTTACTCCAGTTAAATGTTAGAAACGCTGTGTAGAGATCAGAAATGAACACATACTGTGTAGAGTGTTGTACAGTCTGAGAGAATTAATCCTTTCCTTTTTTTCCCCCCCCTTTAACTAAACACTTGCAAATGTTGCTGATACGGCCACAGTAAAATAGAAATTTTGAAATTATAGATTTTGTCATTGAGGTATTTCTGCTATTTGCACCTAATTAATTAGTAATAGATGTGGAAGCAGCATTCTGACCTAGTTATAAATCTCTGTGGGTACATGTGTATTTATAGAATTCCACATTAGACTAGATCATTAGACAGTGTGCAATAAATGAACTTTAAATGATTTAGTGGTGTTAGTTTCTTGTCAACTTTCACAAACACCTCTGCTGAGCAGAAATATTTATAATACAAGCACCAAAAGTTAAGTACAACTACCCTACAACCTGTCCTGGTTTTAAATTTTGCACACCTTATTGGCATTTTGAACTTGCAGCTCAATATACTATCTAGTGAACTTTTACCTGTGATGAGACTACTATTGATCCACACAACATCTAAAGCTGTTCTGATCTTTAAAAAGTCTTTTTCTTTTTTTTTGTGTATTTACTTTTCCTTCTTTAACACATATTAAATCCTTTTGTATTGTCTGATGCACTAAACTCACCTAACTATAATGCCAGTCTTAGGATGGATAATGCTTTTCAGCTATACTAACTGTCTAAATATATGAACACAGCTGGTGTACTTCCCTTATTGCCTTATGGTGCTTTCTTGTGGATTTTTCTCTGATAAAATCTCATCCTTACATATCAGAAAGGAACCTGAACGTTAATCACAAGACTACAGAGAAAGATGACTCCTTGTTAGAAGCCTATGATTTTTTACAAAGGTAAATCTCTCCAGCTGAATTGTATATGTACACGCATATTTATACAATTTTCTCTTGTAAACACCTGCAAACAGTTGAGTTTAATTAAACTGCAGCTGTTGCTGTTGAGAACACAAATTTAACAACAAATATGCTAACTTAACATTGTCTTTCACTGTGCATTTTTTTAAATCCCAATCATGTGTTAACATTTTTCTTTAATGGTAGAAAAATTTTGAAATATGGGCTGTGTAATTAAAGGCTAAAAATCAAAGTGCTGTCTAAAGTGGTGGGCATGTGATGAAAGTAATGGTGGTCCCTAGATGAAGACCTTGGAGAGTAATGTATATGCAAATAATATCTGTTTACTGCGCACCTTGAAAGCCAAATTGCTCATCAGTAGACATTTGGGAAAATGAAGAATATTCATAGATAATGTAATGCAAGCCCCTGAGTTTTATGCCATCTTGCAATAGGATAAACTAGCAATTAGGCCATTTCCTAATATGAAGAAGGAAAAAAGAAATAAAAGAATAGAAGTAGGTAATACTGATGCTGGAGACAAAACGTAGCAGAAGTTTATTCTCTTTTCTATTGTGCAAACAATAAGTTAAAACCAGTTTGTGTGTGTTGACAGTCAAGGACCATCAGCAAACAATGAAATGTAAAGGTGCTTTCAACCATTCATGATCTACGGTCACCTTTCTGAGAAGTCTTATTGCTGATAAACTAAGCAAAAGAAAATTCCCCATCAGCTATTCCATTTAATTGGCAGTAATCAAAAGCTATTTTATACCCTATATTTCCAAATTATCTCACTTGGAAATCACCACATTGTTGCACTTGGCAGGAAATGATTAAGCAGCCCAGATCGTTTCTTTAATCAATTTTGATAAATTATGATTCTTCAAACATAGTAACATAGACAATGGAGATGTACAATGTCCAAAATAATCAGAAACTGGTAATTCATGAACTGGGAAGCTACACAGAATCTCAAAAATTAGTTTTGATTTTTTTTAATAAGAAACTCTAAGTTTCTGATATCTTTCAATAGATACAGATATATAATAAAGTGATACATGCAAATATATTACTACCTCAGGAGATTCATATAACACGACAGTTTTTAAGAAACCTGGTATGATTTATAACAAAAACACAGAACTATGCTTCTCACTATCTTTTAGCTTATCAGACTTAGTAGATTATATGAGAAAATAAAGAAATACTTTATATTCACTAATTTCTGTGACAGGCTCTCTCTTGCCATTTTATAAAGATGCACTACTGCTTCACTGATATATCTATAAAAATAAAGTGTATAATTAGTACCTTCCAATAAGTCCTTCATATCGATTCATACCATCTACCATGGGGTGCATTTTCATCAAACTATGTATATATCTCTCTGGTACTGAGGGAAAAGGACATGTTTGTAATTAGCATCAGATAAAAGGAGCCTATTCTAGAAAGCAATGATAGATCAGCATAATCTGTTATATCTAAAACACTATTTATGACTGCTGCAAAAGCTGCTGGTTAACATAAATTAATGCTTTCTGTTTCTTCTAGCTTTCTGTCAGATGCAGAAGTCAGATCCACAGGCTGTCTGAGGAAGAGCATGGGAACTCAAATCTCAGAGTGCAGTTTCCTAATCCCTATAATGCCACCATTGTTCCCTCCACTGAAAAGAGGTAGAACAAGAGGTGTATTTCAGGCAGTGTGATGGAGCAGAAGATTGTTACCAGGAACTTTTCCTACACTTCTAAAATTGCTCAACTGGCGATTCTTTAAAAACATCCTACTCTTGGGCTAGAGCTTAAGGTTCTTGTGGATGTTCAGAGGTGGTTGGCATTCCAGATGGAGCGAGCACCTCACAAAATGTGTTTGAAGCTCTCCTCTAGTAAAACATTAGCCTGAGCCAGTGTTCTTCATATACAAAACGCCCTATTTCTGTACTTGCCTTTCCCAAAGTCTGTCAAAATCATGCTCCTGTCTCTCTGAGGAGTGTCATAACCACTGGACTACAGGCAGGTGGTGGTCAGATGTTGGCATCTGCCTACACCAGTCTGCATAAGGGATTTTGAGATTCCCTACTGCACAGTCAGTGAGAGATGATCTAATTTAGGAGCTACATCACTCCCTGAAGGAGTGATGGTCCCAGAGATGTAATTGGAAATAATCAGTTCAATTAAGGTTCAGTCTCCAAGAAAGGACAGAGGAAAATTTAACCTTGATCACAGTGAGAAAGAAACTAAACAAAATTCTTCCCCATAGTCAATGCCCATTTGCAGGATGAGACTACTGCATGCTAGGGAAGTGTTCAGCACCAGGCATGAGTTGCAGGATGAATAGTGCTTTTGTGAAAATATGACAAAAACATTAAAAAATCTTGAAAAGCAGAAAATCTATGTCTTGAAACTTTGAATTGTGCAAACAGAAGCATGTGGAGGACTTAAACATTTATAGGGTTAAATGTGAATCAACTGTGACTTCGCAGTGCTTTCCTCTTCATTCTGGGTGTCTATCATGGACTCAAAGCCCATTTTAATGCATCTACATCTCCTTTTGGTTATGGTCTTCACTGTACTTTAGTAGAACCTAACTGTACTGTAATAGTTTGTACAGTTATGCTCACTTTTTTTCTGGTATCATAACGTGCAATTAACTAAAACATTAATATTATAATTAATTTAGTATAGATATTTTAAAATATCCAGAAATGTCAACATTTACATACACATTTCTATAATTTTGTCTTCTGATTTAGAATCATGGAATATCCTGAGTTGGAAGGAACCCACTAGGATGAACAAAGTCTAACTCCCGACCCTGTGAAGCCCCAAGAATCACACCATGTGCCTGAGAGCACTGTGCCAACATCTCTTGAACTCTGTCAGCCTTGGGGTCACAGCTGCTTCCCTGCAGAGCCCAGCCACCCCCTGTGTGAAGAACTTTTTCCTAATATTCAACCTAACCCTCTGCCCTGACACATCTTCAGACCATTCCCTCAGGTCCTGTCACTGATCACCAGCAACATGAGATTGGTACCTGCCCCTGTACTTCCCCTTGTGAGGAAGCTGTAGAAGTCTGTGAGGTTTCCCTTCAGTCTTCTGTTCTCTGAAAAAGCCTGACACTGAAGTTCTGACTGAAAAAGCCAAGTGACCTTAGCTGCTCCTTGTATGTCTTCCCATCTAGGTCCTTCATCATTTTCATATCCCTCATTTGGACACTTTCTAATAGCTTTATACCTTTCTTATTTTGTGGTCCCTAAAACTGTACACAGTAATTGAGGTGAGGTTGCACCAAATCATTTAAGCAACCATCTGCCTTTAAGCACCAACTTTCCTTTGGGGCCATACAGCCAAATGCTTAATTCTCTCTGGAGCTAGCAGAAACTGCACATGCCTAGATACTTTTTGGTACAGTTTTGAGATTATATAATTCCTTTAGTGCTTTGCAAAATTAGGGACTCAAAATAATTATTACCTCAGTGCTCACAGTAGCAGTGCTTAGTATGCTCAAGGGAGTAAGACATCGCTGTTCCTACAAGAACTTTGTCCTTTGAGGTTTTCTCTTGCAGTTGTCAAGTGATTTAGCTCTCTAGTGCTGTGTGCTGGAGCACGTTCTGCAGTTCTTATTAGAATCCCCTTTCCCCTTATCTCAGGGACAAACTCTCAAAAGATAGAGTCTTTTTTTTAGCCTAAATACTCCAAATCAGGATTCTTCACTTTGCTTAAGCTTGATTTGGACAGCAGAAATAATTAAATTGGTTCCTACGTAATGAGGCTGTTCTTTGGCATAGAGGCATCATATTGAGGTTTTTTATGTATGTCAGTCTAACACATATTTTAGATGAAGTAACTTTTTATTTGCAAATTGTATTAACGAAATACCTTAGTAAGGACAGACCATGAAATAACATTAGAAAATAGATTAGCTGGTCATTCTCAGCTTTTGACACCTGGTTTTACCCTCTCCTTCTTTGATCTATTATAATTTACCTAATAAGCCAAGCTCATGTAGTACTTTTTTTCAGACACACTAGACATTTAAAGTTTTACATATTTTACATCTAGCTTTTGCTAGCTGGGGAGCTCATTAGCCGTTACTTCTTGTGGTGAATAAAATGCCACCTGAGAGTGTAAGAACTCCCTAATTCACAAGTTCACATTCTTTTAAGAGGTCGCTTAACCTTTAAGTCAACTGCAGCATATTAAAATTAAGCTGTTTTCAGCAGATAACAGATTATTCAGTTGTATTGGAATTTCCAGGTTATGTAATTGCATTGGAATGAAACTGTTTAAAATACTGCCAGACATGAAATTCCAATAGTTAAAAGTCTGTGAAAATGCTTCAAAACATAAGAGTTAGATGTGTTTTGAATGAGATAGGATTTGAAGGGAAATACGTCATCATTGTTTTGACTACTTAATGCAAATTATCAGCATAATATCTGGAATTAATAATAGTATTTGAGACAGCAAAAGAAACGAGCAGGAATTGCTTTTGTTTTTAATTCACAAATGTAATTTGTGAAAGGTGGCAGACTGACAAGTCTGGGAACCTAACAGCAGAATGGCTAATGGAAATGCAGGTTCTCTAAATCACTGAATACATCTTTGTGAAAAATTTCTTTGGCAGGGTGAAAACCCCAAGGTTTAAAGTTTTCCTGCAAGTTAGAAATGATTGATAATATTGGGTTTGAGTTGTTCACAGAAGCATTTGGCAAACTTTTTCTTTCAATGTGCAAATTTCTGTCTATGAAAAATTTGTGTATACTAGGTAGTTGAGTTAATTTGTGTTCTGGGAAACTCTGCATGATAGAAAAACAACTTCTATTTCCTTGAATAGTCTTCTGACATACAATAGAAGTATTTTCTATTTTATTTGTTAAAAATAGTGCCACTGGAGTTTAACTGAGATTTTACTCTTGCTAAGGATTTTGTCTCACTCTTATGCCAATGGAAAGAACTATTATCCCCATATATTTGAAAATTTCCCAAAATTCATAGAATCATGTAATCTTCAAATATATGGAGAAGTGAAGTGACAACCTAGAAAAGAGAAATCAGTAACTCTGATTTAAACTCACACAAAGAGATTCAAACCACCACATAGAATTTTTTCTTTTCATTTCAAAACTTTACTACCAGTAGAATTAAATTTGAAACCAGTGCACTTCAAAACAGTTGCATGATGGCCATTTCCACAATGGTTTCCAAACCTCTGTTTCAGTTTGCAATTTGATCACATTCATGCCAGCTACAATGGTGACCTGCAATGTCAAAAACCTGTCTTCTGAGAAGCTGTGCAGGTAACATCTATGGCAGATGTCACAAGATTTTCAGACAAAAGGGTATAAATGTGTCTAACCTTTGTGAACACCTTATTTATAGGGGGAAAATTTGTGATGGAATCCATAAATAGATGGAATTAATGAATTTTGACTGTGATATAATTTTAAACTAAGTATGAAATAATCTGAATGCTTTTTTTCCTTTTCTTCCAATACTTTCATTGCATCAGACAGTTAAAACAACATGCTTCAGTGAAGCACTTAATGATGGTGATCAACTCTTCTGCACTGCATTTCTTTTTAAAAGAAATTATATAGCATAGCAACACAAGTGAACATTCTTCCTAAGCCTAGTGAGAATGTTTTTGCTCATGATGTCTGAAAGTTTCTGATTTTTAGCTGAAATAAAAACTAAGCTATTGACAATACCACTTAAAAGCTTAATTTCTGAATCACTTTTCATTCACTGTACTTCAATTATAAATGTAAATGTCTTTCACTGCATAAGTCTTATGAAAGGAATTTGATCTCAGATTTCACACCCATAAATTTGATGTCATTGCTCCCTTCAAACCAATATCAACTTTGTGACAATGAAAAACATTATACTAATGAAACATTTAATTCTTACACCTGATAATCTTTAAAAAAAGCCTCCAAATTTATTTTAAAGAGAATTTTAGTGTGGTGTTTTTTTTTTTCACTTAAGCATTTCTAGTATTGTGGATATATTATAGATGCGCTTGAAAACTGAGCAAAGTCTTGGTATTATTTCAGGGGAAGTAACTGAAAAAAAGCTACTGCAAAATGACAGCATAGATATAAATAAAATTTTTGCTCACAAGTGAATATGTACATGTAGGACAAGCTAGCAAAGATTATGAGATTATTTGTGTGTGCAGAGACTCGGGTTTTTGTTCATTCTAGGAAAGAACAGTTCTGATGACTTGCTGAGAACTGAAATAGGACATATGAGAGAGGGAAGTAAGTTGTGGGCCTCCTGGATACAAATCTCTCTACCTCATCATTTGATGATATTAAAAAGCAACTGGGGAACTAGAAATCAACAAACTGGCAATCTTAACTATATGTTTCCTTAAGCATACTGCTTCCCAATGGACTTATAAAAAGAAAACAACTAATACAGAAATTATTTAGTAGAAAAAGTACTTAAACCAAGACTCTAACTGCAGTCTTAGACAGAAGGCAAGAGAGGAGGCTGCCTCCTCATAGGTGTAAAAAGAGAGCAATGAAGGGGGAAAATTTGGGTTGCCCCACCAAGTTAGTCCTTATTGAACTGAGCACAGAGAGTGCAGTTAAAATCACTCAGACTTCATGAGCTCTCCTTAAATTAGCATTTTCTTTCAGAGTCCCAAAACAAATTTACCAGCCATCTCAACTTGCAGTTTTCTGTTCACATCTCAGAGTGGCCTTGGAGCACATAAACTGCACCCAGTTTAGACCAGACAGGATGGGAAGATGTCTTCTGAAAGCTCAGCTAACACACTTTAACTGCTAATGGATGACTGGTCTGAAGAGAAGCAGTTGGTCCAAAGTGAAACTCAAAAAAACCCACCTGTTTTTCTCCAAAAAGTTCTTTCTGCCCAGCCTCTCATGTTAAAATAGAGATTCAGTACAGAGGATGGTCATAACTCCGTGTAACATGACAGCTATTGCTCATGACTACAACCCCAGACAATGCTATGTCAACTTGTCATGTTGTCCTGTGTGCATGAAGTCTTCTATCCAGCACTCAACATTGCTGATAAAACATCCAAGGCAAGTGCACACACACATGAATTCTACTCTTTACTTTGTGCTCATTAAGATCAAAAATATGCTCAATTACCTTCAGTGACCTGAAAATAATCTGTTCTATGATCCAACCAGAAAATAACATGATTGAGCAGTAAAAAAAAATTAAAAACAGTAAACACAACACACAGAAACATTGAGCTGGAACTACTAAATGCTCTCTCCCAAAAATGATAACATCGCCACAATACAAGTTAAACCTAAAGCAATATTATGTACACTAAAACAAACTACTTTTTTTGGAAAGTGCATGAATTTAAGTTCTCTGTTTTAATAAGGCAGGCACAGGTCTAAATCCCATGCCATTTTTAAGTCACATGGCAAAAGTGACATGACAGAAGTCAACTCTACAGACAAGCTACAGGGAAAAACAGCAATATCTTTTTTCTATTATTATTGTTTTTGTTTTAATACTAAAATTTTAAAGGATTTCAACCTTTTTTTTTTTCTTTCCTGATTCTTCATGCTATCAAAAAGTACAGTATTTCCATATTAACCTTATAGTGTACAAACATGTTTCTACTCTTGATTACAGAGAGCAATAAACTGTACAATAACACTGTGATTTATTAGTCAGGTTTATAAGAAGGTCAGATTAATATATTCCATGACAAACTGTCTTTCTGTGAAGAAATGTTATGTGGCGAACAGAAACAAATCAGTTATAGCAAAGCTAAAGACACATATTTATGAGCTCATATCAGTAGTTATGAGTCCCTTCATTCAAGTGGGTGAGGCCACATAAACTGTTTCAGAGAAGACACTTCAGAGACACTCCTTGACTTTGCCAAATTAAGTGGTCTGGTACTGAACATTAAGCAATATTTTTGCTGTGAAAATGTATCCAGTGTTATGGTGTCCCTGCCTTGAAAGGCACAAATTTTTTTTGGGTGCATCAGATACAAAATTTTTATCTGCTTTGACAGTACACCTGTGGATAAACTGTGTGTAGTATTTTCTGTTCTTATGGCTAACTCATCAAACACAGACATAATGCAGGTGCATCAAGAGAGATGACCTTTCTATGCTATAGAAAAGTATGCATATAAAGAGGTCAGGAATTTACTGTCTGCCTTAGTAATGACCCAGCTGAAAGGTGTGGAAAGTTGGTAAAGTAGCAGTAGCTGTTCTAAATGAACCAAAAACCCTTTTCCTTTTTGGAACTGTGTCTCAGTTCAGCCAAAGTTTTGCACACTAGTTTATATTTCACTAGCTAGAACCATAAACACAGCACTATATAATGTTAGAATGTATTATTAACAATAGTTAAATTGCCTACATATATCTTAATAACCTTGAAAAAAAAATCTTTACTTCTAAAACAACTTCATTGATTTTTCACTTCTCTGTAGATAAATGTTTCACCAGTCTCAATACATCTCCAATTACAATTCACTACGTATACATCATATATTTTTGTTACTCTCCTCCAGCTCAAAATACAGTAATTACTACTGACATATTAACAAGGGTTGCTTACAAAAACCTCATTTTACTGCAATTATCACACACCTATAGTTATGTGGATCTAGAACAAGTGCAGAACACCAAATCACTTCCACTTGTATAGAGCATAATCTTGCAAAACTGCAGTTATGATCTTTGGAGAAGATTCACACTTTCCTTAGTAGGGAAGACCATCAGATTTGAAACAGCGAATCTTGCTATGAGGCTTAGCTGGAGTTGCAGGTACATCTGAGAATGCAGTTGTCTGGAAATCTGAGGATGCTTTAGATGAGGCTGACACATCTTTCCTTGGCCCATGCAATGTCAGACTGTAATTATCCTTGACCATAATGCTCTTAAACCTATTTACCTTTCAGATGATCAAAGAGGAAGTGCAGGGTGGAGAATATCAGCCATTTATCATTCCCTGTGTTGACAAGAAACTGCCATTCAAGGTTCTATTGGTTTGTTTTTCTGCCACTGATTTTCCAGTGGATTTTGAGAAGACTGATAAACTGAACATGACTGATTTCAGTTTACACATTCCTGCCTATTTTTTTTCAACCACTAAAGTTCATAAAACATTCTGTAATCCTGGATAGGAAAATGCTATAGAAGTATAAGCTACAATACTGTGTTTATTTCAGGTGGGATTTGTGAGCTTGTGCACTTACACAACTAATGTCAGCAGTTCATTTCTTCCCTGTAAAGACAATGTTCTAAGAACTTTTGATATGCAGGTGTTTGACATGCAATATACATTTCTTCTCTGGTCAAAGAAGAATGTTTCTTCAGTTCCCCCCTTTAGCCTTTAGTTTTTAGAAGCTTAGGTTAATACTCCAGTATCCTCCTAAAGAAGATAACAAATTATCTGTCTTCAAGGTAGCCTAATGATCACCTAAAAACATCAATTCACTTTGCTTTTTGTTGAACTTTCACTTCTCAAAAAACTTGTATCCAGTGAGTTTTTAATTCAAGCTTACAACATACTTTACAATGTCAATAAATTCTGAAGAATAATAAATTGTCTAAATATTTTTGAGCTACTTTAAGTTGAGGATTAGGTTAGATTCTTTCTAATGAAGTAGAAGCTACTAGAAGCCATCACAGGCACTTGTTTCCAGAGAGCAGTGTTTTGATTTTCAAGGAAGCACAGATAATATAACCATTTGTTTCTACTCTTGGCGATTCCTGTTCTATGATGGTGACTCCCAACAGCCTTTCCTGAATCTACTGCAGTTGGAATGTGGTCTCCCAAGGATATCACATCTGCCGTTGTAATCCCCTTTAAACCATATCATTCCCTAGTCCAGGTCTGTTTGCACTGTACAAAATCCTTGGCAAAGAAAAATTCTGCAGTCTTTTCTATTCAATCTTATAGCAAAATGTCTTCATTTACTTCTTCATAACTCAATTGTATGCTATTACTTTGAGTTTGTCTATTTCTTTATTTTGGTGATTTTTTTTTTTTAAGGGGTAAATAAGCCCATTACAAACCTAAATCTCATAATCTAAGATTGGCTTATTCTTCTGTGGTTTATTTCCAAGAATTTCTACCATGGTATACAACCATAACACATTTGTTTTGCTCTAAACAGGTGTGAGATGTTGAGATGGCATAGAAAATGGTGATCTTAAAATGTCAGCAGCATAGATTAATGCAGTGATATTTAGTTATGTTGCAATAATATTGGCTATGATAATAGTGTACTTCATTTTTCTCCTTATGACTTCAATCATCAGAATGAGACACCACAATTAAAGCTGAAAATTTCTTTCAGTGCTGACAGTGCTGGACCAAGCAACACATCAATTTTGAGCACATGAGGTAAGGCTAACAGGCTTCCTCCCTCTTT
>VXBX01007102.1:18593-85314 GCA_013400415.1 Scytalopus superciliaris
AAAACTGAGGCCTGCTAAATTTGGTTTCAGGCCTAACTAAACTAAGGCCTTAATCTAAGTTTTGGGGGGTTATCAAACCCATCATATGTTGGTTCTGTGTAAGCCCTGCTCAGCAATAAAAAAACTTCTCTATATTATCAGTCCTGTGTTCAGAACAAATCCATAGAACACAGCCCCATACCAGCCACTGCGAAGAAAGTTAACTCTACCACAGTAAAAACCAGAACAGCTTTCTTAATTTGTTTTTAAATAAAAATTCTGGCATTAAGATATCCATTATATCAGTTTGAAAAATAGCTATGATTCATATGTGTAGATCATTAAATCAAAAATCTACAGATGGTGAAAAATTCTTTTTTACTTGATGTTTTTCTAAAATAATTTTTACTTTATTCTAAATTGTTGTACACCCAAATATTGATCCAGAAAAGAAATTCATTCTCTCTTTTCCCCTTGCCTTCTCCCCTTCCTTTCCAGAAGGACACGAAAAATGTCTGCTTTCTATTTTTGCAAAGTTTTAACTTGCAAAATTATTTTTCTGGGAGTGGTTTTCTGTTTCATAAATATTTTTTATTATGTCTTCCTGTCTTTGGACAAGATTTTAAAATGACATTGAAGTGCCATGTGCTGAAGGTTATACACATTAATGCAATGAATAAGTATATATTTACAACTGCACATGATAATTCTTGTCTGCAATACCTATTTTTTAAGTACATCAAACTTTCTTCATGACACATAAAGTTTTCCATTTCTTGTCTTCACTTCTTTATCAAGGCAAACTTGAAAAACAAGAGATCAAAGAAAACATATCCAGTTTTATACTGCAAGACTTTTAAAAATTAATTCCTATTAAAAATATAATAATGTTTCTCTAATCTGCTAATGCTGTGTGTGGAAATTGTAAGATACCATCTTTTGGAGAAAAAAAGAATCATACTTTTTTCTTCTTTGCCATCTGAGATTAATTCCTCTGAAATAATGAGATTTTCAGAATGATCCCTATTAAGTAAAGCTGATTTTAGGAGCACTGTTTATGAATATTTAGGAACCAAAACCATCACATTAAACCTCAGAAAGTGACTCTACACAAATATTGTCTGACAGTGACCTAATTAGAGTCATTTGCATATTAATGAGACTTTGAAAGAGATAAGCAATAGCATGCTTGTAATAGATAATTAATTTGTGTTTCAAAATAAGCTATGGTTATTTAACCACAATTCATATGACACATTGAATTAGAGGAGTTGAGGAAGTTATTTTATAACAATAAACAACTGTTATAGCTTTTCAGTTTTACTTAAACGCTCATTCAAGAAATTTCCTTTGCAGTGAAAAGGTAAGGCTATTCACTAAGCTTTTTATTTTGAAGGTTTTTTTGAAAAAGAAGAAAAAAAGAGCTAGGGAATAAAGTGCTTCTGCACATCATAAAACCAGCACAACCTGTGCCATATGTTGCCCCACATTTAGTATGTATACTGACACATCAGCCTCTGCGGCTGGTGTACAGCTTCTTTTTCCTCCTAATCATTTTCCTCCAGTCACATATTGTTTTAATTGTGTAAGACATGACCATACTTCATAATTTGCCTTCCACTGTTTAATTGTTTTCTGAAGTCTCATTGTAAAAACAGAAGTAATGAGTGGTTTAAGGCTCTATTTTAAGTTTAGAAAAGACATTGAGTTGTGGCTCTTGACATGTATTTACCCATGTTCTACTATTTGCAAAACACTGAATTTCATGTTTTCCTCTTGTCTTTTCCTGTAAAAAACCATGGTGAAGCCATAAGCCTCACTTTAACTTACCTAAACTACACATAGTTGAAAATTAAAAATGGATAAGTGTTGTTTCAGGTTACAAAATTACATTCCTCAAAGGTGTGATGCATAATGAAAACAACTAAACTTGAGAAAGCTATTAATACCTGATCAATATATATGTCTGAAAATGCTTTTTAGTGATACATAAATTATGCATTTAAATCTTGAGTTAATCTTCTGTATTCCCCTTCTACATTAAGGGAGTCAAGTACAGATTCTCTTTAAAGTCACTTTTCATATTAGTGTAGAATAAGGCTAAGTGACTAATGCTTAGCATATTTTTAAAAATTACTAAATATCTAATGTAAAAACAAAAGTTAAAAATATAAAAATAATTCAGTCTGTCATTCCAGCCATAAAATTACAATTACAAACACATCTTTCTGGCTCAGAGTCCCTGTCAACATCAGTTACGAGCGGTGTCCCTCAAGGGGCTGTACTGGGACCAGTGTTATTTAATATATTCATTAAGGACATAAATAAAGGGATCAAGTGCACACTCAGCAAATTTGCAGATGACACCAAGCTGAGTGGTGCAGTTGACACACCTGAAAGATGGGATGCCATCCAGAGGGACCTGAAGAAGCTTGAGAAGCAGGTGGATGGGAATCTCATGAGGTTTAATAAGACCAAGCACAAGGTGCTGCACTTGGGTTGGAGCAGCCCTGGGTATCAATACAGGCTGGGAGATGAACAAATCAAGAGCAGCCCTGCTAAGAAGGACTTGGGGGTGGTGGTGAATGAGAGGCTGAACATGAGCCAGCAATGTGCACTCACAGCCCAGAAAACCAATTGTATGCTTGACTGCATCAAAAGAAGTGTGGACAGATGTGGGAAGCCAGGAGGAAAGGGCATATGAACAGTGGAAAAAAGAAACAGAAGAAAAAGAAGAAGGCGTCGAGGAACTGCAGGAACAGACATACAACACCTTTAAATAACAGACTGTTCCTATCTGAGGGGTTGTGGTTATAGTTCCTATTTGTGGTTGTGAGATATTGGGAGTTGTATGTTGTTGGAGGTTGTGTTCCCCCTCAGATTTAAAGGGATCCACATGTTCTGTATCCCCTGTGAAATCCCCCGTTCCTATTGGTCCCATGTTGCCGCAGTGCAGTCCTCCCTTATTTGGAAGTTACATATATGGTTATCCCCACCTACCTTAAGCTGATCCATCCCCTTTTTATCCCTGTATGTCGCTTGTTAGCATACTCCTCCCATGTTCTGCCCCTTTGTCCAGCACCTTCTCCCCAGACCCTATAAAAGCCGGTGCAGCCATGGTGCACGGGCTTTTCTGCCTTTCTCAATAAAACCTATCAACCCTCGAGCTTCTCCCTGAACCCTTTCTCCCAACTGGGCCGCGTCAGAGAGAAGGTTGAGGGAAGTGATTCTGTGCTGCAACTCTGTTCTGATGAGAGGCCACCTGGACTACTGCATCCATCTCGGAGGATTTTTCTTTTATCTTAAGATGTTTTGCCTTTTCCACATGACCGTTCAGTTTCTAACTTTGTACACTCCTCCCAAAATTTAAGTGGAAAGTGTGGGCAGAGTGTCTCTACTTTTGTTTCAGCTGCAGCATGCGCTGCTATCTTTAGTAGTGCTTTTTAGTTGAACTTTTATGACAGAGAATTCACTATACAATGCTGGCATTACAAATGTTTGAAGCTGTGTGGTCACACAGAAACATTATGAAGTTTCTTTTCTTTCCTGACGGTGTGACTATGTCCGACAGTGATGTCATGAGATAAGATGGCAGTGATCATTTTACTTGAGTGTTTAGAGGGATACACTATAAATACAAAGAGGAAAAGGGATGAAAGAAAAACTGAAGGATACCTTCCTGTTGCAGCTGATAAAATAAGCTACCAGGGGTAGCTACCTGTTAGACCTCCTGTTTACGAACACAGAAGGACTGGGGGGAGATGTGGTGGTTGGAGGCTGTCTGGGGAACAGTGACCATGAAATGATAGTTTTCAATACTTGGTGAAACAGAGGGGCACCAACAAACCCTCTACCTTGGACTTCTAGAGCGCAGACTTTGGTCCTATTCAGAAGACTGGTTCAGACAATACCTTGGCTATTCAGAGAGAACCTTGGCTGGTTCACAGAGCACCTTGGGAAAGGGCCCTTGAAAACAAGGGCTACAAGAAAGAAATCTTGAAGGTTCAGGAGCAGACTGCCCCAACGTGCCAAACGGTGAGCTAGTGGGGAACATGATGACACAGGCTGGACAGGGAGCTTTTGCAGGAAGTTAGGGAAAAAAAGAGAGTATATTGTCATTGGAAAAAAGGGCAGGCAAATCATGAAGTGTTTAAGAAAGTCATTAGGTCATGTAGAAAGACAATTAGAGAGGCAAAAGCACAATTTGAAATGAATGTGTCCACTTTTGTCAAGGATAACAAAAAGCATTTTTATAAATACATCAATAGTAAAGGGAGGCGCAAAGAAACCCTCCATTTTTACTGGACATTGGAGGAGGGGGAACATAATTATCAAGGATGAGGAAAAGGCTGAGGTACTTAACACCTTCTTTGCCTCAGTTTTCAACAACAGGATAGGTTGTCCCCAGGACAACGGGCCTCCTGTGATGGCAGACGGGGATGGGGAGCTGCACAGCCCCCTGTAAACAAGGACAAAGCAGTTAGTGACCTGCTGAGCCACTTGAATCCTCATAAGTCTATGGGACCAGATGGGATCTATCCTAGGGTGATAAGGGAACTGGCAGAAGAGCTTACCAAACCATTCTTCAGTCCTAGCTCACCAGGGAGGCCCCAGGTGACTGGAGGTTGGCCAGTGTGATGCCCATCCACAAGAAGGAAGATTCAATAAACTACAGGCCAGTCGTCGTGGCCTTAGTACCCGGCAAGATTTTGAAGCAGATCATCTTGAGTGTGATCACATGACATATGCAGGATGGCCAGGGGATCAGACCCAGCCAGCATGAATTTAGGAGGAGTATGTTTTGCCTGACCAACCAGATCTCCTTTTATGACCAGGTGATCCACCTGGTGGGTGAGGGGAAGGCTGTGGATGTGGTCTACCTGGACTTCAGCAAAGCCTTTGACACAGTCTCTCATAGTATACTCCTGGAAAAGCTGGCAGCCCATGGCTTGGACAGGTATACTCTCTGCTGGGTTAAGAACTGACTGGATGGCCAGGCCCAGAGAGTGATGGTGAACAGAGCTGGCAGCCAGTCACTAGTGGTGTTCCGCATGGATCAGTGTTGGGCCCAGTCTTGTTTAATATCTTTATTGATGATCTGGATGAGGGGATTGAGTCTACCGTCAGCAACTTTGCAGATAACACTAAGATGAGGGGGAGTGTCAATCTGCTGGAAGGCAGGAGGGGTCTGCAGAGGAACAGGCTGGATAGATGGGCTGAATCCAGTGGTATGAGGTTTAACAAGGCCAAGTGCCAGGTCCTGCACTTTGGCCACAACAACCAGCTGCAGCACTACAGGTTGGGGACAGAGTGGTTGGAAAGTGGCCCAGCAGTAAAGGAACTGGGGATACTGACACAGACTCCTGCTGTGATTGACAAGAATCACTTTAATGCTAATTTTCAAGGGTTTTTTATAGGATAGCTCACATCTAGGAGGACCAAAAAGCAACCACATACTCTCAGCTACACGTACGCATGCCCTGGTGTTCCAAGGGGCTTATTTCACCCATGATTTATGGCACAGGCTGTTGCCATTTGTGCAGCACTCTCACACATACCATTCTCTCATGCTGTTTGCCCAAAAGGCTGGCTCTGTCTTTGGTGAGTAAATCAAAGCTTTAGATAAAACAACAGAGAATTAGTTAGACAATTCCCAGGCCTTTTATTTTTCTTCTTTCTTGTTCTTATGTTTGATTTGTGCTGAGCCCAACAGCTGAACACGAGCCAGCAGTGTGCCCAGGTGGCCAAGAAGGCCAATGGCATCCTGACCTGTATCAGGAATAGCATAGTCAGCAGGACCAGGGAAGTGATTCTTTCTCTATATTCAGCACTTGAGTTGTGTGTCCAGTTCTGTGCCCCTCAGATTAGGAAGGATGTTGAGGTGCTGGAGTGTGTCCAGAGAAGGACAACATAGCTGGTGAAGGGTCTGGAACACAAGTCCTATGAGGAGTGACTGGGGAAGATAGGGCTGTTTAGCCTGGAGAGGAGGAAGCTCGAGAGAGACCTTATTGCTCTCTACAACTACATAAAAGGAGGTTGTAGCCAGGTGGGGATCAGTCTCTTCTCCCAGGCAACCAGCAGCAGGACAAGAGAACAAAATCTTAAGCTGCACCAGGGGAGGTTTAGGTTACACCTTAGGAAGAAGATCTTTGCAGAGAGAGTGTTTGGGTATTGGAATGGGCAGCTGGGGGAGGTGGTGGATTCACCATCTCTGGAGGTGTTTAAAAAGACACTGGATATGGCACTTAGTGCTGTGATCTAGTAGATGAGGTGGTGTTAGGTCTGAGGTTGAACTTAATCTCAGAGGTCTTTTCCAACCGAATTGATTCTGTGAAAATAGAAATCTATACATTTTAAAAAATACTCATCTGAACCTAGGCATGTAAAGCTCCATATGATGAGATCAACAACTGATAGTAGACTTTGCATTTCCTTTCTCATCACTGGCTCTTAGGGCAATTCACAACTGGTAAATTTGATTGCCAAGGCTGACTCTAGAATAAAAACTCAAAAAGAAAGAAAAACATCAGCTGTAACCTTAGCTGATAGGTTAGCCTTCATGATAAATCCACATTCTGTTCTTCCATGAATAATATATTTGTTTTGGTGGTAAAGCCAGTTTAACACCCTCCCATTCTATACACCCATTCATGCCCCTGCAATACAAATGAAAAGCCCTGCCATTACCATTTGCGGTGATAAAGCTCTTTGAACAAAAGGTACATAAAAAGGATGCAAGTTTAAAATAATCTTATCATTGAAATAGTCTGTGCATTAGGATACATTTTAAAACCAGAAATTTCTTGCTAAAGTGCACCTTGACAAAATGTTTTTTCAGAAAAAAATTGAAAGGAATAAAAATCTTGTTTCAGGAATTTCTGTCTCATGACTGGAGCTAGGAACTTCTTTCTTAAGCTGTCTTTACACCCAAACACAATGTATGGGGTTAACTATACATAAATGTCCTCTTTTACACTTAGAAACTGTATGGCTTTTTCTTTATTCCTACCTAAGTATGTTGATATTCCTATTACCTTTAGTGAAATTAACCCAACACTTAACTTTAAGCATATATTTTAGGCTAAGTCTGGGCCTAGTCTTTCTATGAAAAGAATTTCCCTGATAAAATCTGGAAACTGATAATAGTAAATTCAGGTGTAACCTTCACCATATTTTATGCTTAGTTTACAAAAAATGCAACAATAATATTTATATTAAAAACAAAAACAGAAGTCATGGGATACAAGTCAAGCTTATGCTGGAAGTATTTTATTAAAAGCTTGAGACTTTGGTGAGTCACAAGACCCTTGGGTTTGAAGGACCTTCCCACATGGATGAATATTTCTTTGTGTATATATGAAGTTCTTTCTAAACAAAAGGAAAGTAAAGCTTATTATGAAGCTGTACTATTCTGAAGGAACATGGTGAAGTGTGCTTCTGTAATATATGCCCAGAACTATAAAGAAGCTGGAAGATAAGTGCCTCAAGAAAATATGGAATGTATCAATGTCTCTCACATTTTCATCTTTTATGATTCAAATCACAAAGCGTAAAGCAATTCCAGCTAATTCACTGCAACTGACTAAGGAACTATAAAGGCTTTACAACTATTTATTAAAACTAGAATGTCTTCCTCTTCAAAATCATTAATCTCTGTTTCATGTAAATCTGAGTCTTGCCTTTGCTTTATTTTCATAAATTCAAGCCACTCTGCAGTATTGTTAACAATTATGATGTGCTTAGCAATGCTAAAAATATGCACTAAAGATATAATTGCAGCTGTGTAGTTAATATAATAAAAGGACTCCACAGAGAGATTTTCAGACCTTTTATTTATCTTCATGGTACTGAAAGGTCACCAACCAAGAATGACATTAACAGGTATTTACAGCAATGAACTGTCTACCTTTGTAGACACAAAGGTAGCTAAATGATTAATATCACATTTGAATGAGTCCATAGGAAACAGAAGGGAGGCTGGTTAAACAACAGTAGTATCTAATGGCAGATGATTTTTTTTTCCATAGATTTTTCATATACAGACCATAAGGAGAAGGCTAAATTAGAAAAGAATAGCAAGAAATTCTCATACAAGATGTGTAGAAAAAATAATTTTCTTGGATAGCTGTCTAAAGGTGGAGAAAGAAACTTAAAATAGAGGATTTACAATACTTGTGGGATTTAGCTATTTTACAGGGTTTAGCAGACACAGGAGCCATATTTTTTGACAATAAGTATTGACACATGGGATAATTTAGTTTTTCAGAAATTCAGTCAGAAAAGTGAAGGGTGGAGAAATTAAACTTGACATTAATCAATTAAATTCTGTTGCTATGTTTATTTCCTTCAAAAAACAAGAATGATTTTGCTGTTGAATTGGAATAAAAATAAAATTGTATTATTTGAAGTTAGAATATTTTCAGTGTTTTCCATGTTTTGATTGATAATGCAAAATTATATAATAATGTTGTTTTTTATGCAAGCTTGGTAAAATGCTATATTTTGGTATAAGTTTAAGAAAACTACAGAAATTAGCCTTCCTACATAAAGCTGGAGAAACATTTAGAAAACAAAATGAAACAGAAATCCAGAAGAGGTATGAGAAACACTGTAAGAATAGCTTCTTAAAGCTCTCTTGAAAAGTCCTGCTATTGGACATTACGGCACACTCTTTCTGTCAAGTAATGCTAAAGATAAACATTACGTTTAGCACTGAAGATTGTTAACTCTTCTTGAATTTTTCTAAGAAAATACATTATATGAAACAGCAATTATAGTAGGATTTGTTCATATAACTAGCTAAGGTAATTGGACCCTGTTCAGTCTAATCTGATCTGAGCGCACAAAAAGTACTGTGGACCAGAATGATACCTAGAGCTAAATTTTTCAGAAACCTAAGCCCTGAAGCTCCTCTACAGAAAAAATCCCTGCATAAATATGTGCATGAAACTGTTACAAAGTCATGAAGGTTTTTTCCAAATGCACAGAACCAGAGGTGATGGTGGTAATGAGACAGCTCATTTGGGCAAGGGCTCGCCTTTCAACAGCAGGATACATGACTAAATAGCAATGATATAAAAATTCTTCACAGCTATGCAAAATGTTTTCTCATTGTGAAAAAAAAAAATCTCAGGTGACCAAGAAGGCCAGTGTCATCCTGACTTGTATCAGATATGTTGTGGCCAGCAGCACTAGGGCAGGGATTTTTTTCCCCTGTACTCAGCACTGATGAGGTTGCACTTCAAATCCTGTGTTCAAGTTTTGGGCCTCTCACTTCAAGAAAGACACTGAGGGGCAGCAGTGTGTCCAGAGAACGGCAGACCTGGTGAAGGGTCTGGAGCACAAGTCTTATGAGGAGCAGCTGAGGGAGCAGAGTTTGTTTAGCCTGGAGAAAAGGAAGCTCAGGGGAGACATTGCTCTCTACACCTACCTGAAAGGATGATGTAGTGAAGTGGATATTAGCAAAGGCATACAGAGCTTTTGGAAAACTCCATAAAAGAGTCTGGCGCAATAAACACCTGAAGAAAAGTACGAAGATCGGTGTCTACAGAGCCACTGTACTGTCAACTCTTCTATATGGGTCTGAATCCTGGGTCATCTATTGCCACCACCTGCGACTCCTCGAGCGCTTCCATCAGCGCTGCCTCCATTCAATCCTAAACATCCACTGGACAGACTACGTGACTGATGTGCCTGTTCTTGAACAGGCAGAGGTCACCAGCATTGAGGCCTTGCTGCTGAGAACGCAGCTGTGCTGGGTAGGGCACGTCTCCAGGATGGAGGATCACCGCGGTCCTCCCTAAGATTGTGCTCTATGGTTAGCTTGCCACCAGCTGCCACAAGAGAGGAGCCCTGAAGAGGAGATACAAGGACTCCCTCAAACAACACCTCAGCCTTGGCCGTATTGACCACCATCAGTGGTCCACTCTGGCCTCCAATCGGGAGGCATGGAGGCACACCATCTATAACGCTGCTGCTTCCTTTGAGATCTCACGCAGGATCAGCCTTGAAGAAAAAAAACAACATAGGAAGAACTGTGCCTCGCCAGAATCACCCAAGGAGACTTTTAGCCATCAGCGCGCTTGTAGCAAGCATGGGTAGAGCCCTTCTCAAATCTTCGTTCTTGAAGCCTAGCCTTGATGATGATGATGATGATGACGAGTCACAACATATTTTTCTGTTCTTACATTATGTGTTGCAAGTTTTCAGAGTGAATATTGAAAATTATAAAAGTTTTTAGTCGCACTGAAAAGAAAAGCTAATGCAGAAAACTCACAGGTTGCTTTAGAAAGAAAGTTTCTAAGTGTTGGCTGAACAGCAATTGTGCACAAAGTCCCTATATTTAGCTGATCTAAGAAACTCTAGTGCAGGTTTCTTCAACCTGTCCTGTGTAATGTCACAGACATTTAGACTGATTGCTGAAGAAGCAATAAGCATTTTTGCACATTTAATAGACTCCTAGCAGGCTGTCTTTAGAGGGAAGCGAGAGATACTGCCTATTTTCCTATTAAAGTTCATTTCTTTCTTATCCACAGACACCTGGATGAATAATCAGATCCAATATGACAGCAGGCACAGTAGGAAGGTATTAAGAAAGCAGATGCCTAAAGATAGCAAGACAGTGATGGTCTTTTTACTTCCTGCTCTCCCTGTCTCATATCAGATGTCTGTAAAATCCTGTATCATCAAATAAGATAGTTTGGGTTATTGATATTTTTGGGAGCATGCTAACATACAGCAATTCCCCTCTATCCACTGTTCAACAGAAGTCAAAACAATAATTTTCCTTGCTCTCTTTCTCTCTAACACTCAATCTTTCCTTTTCCAACTTTCTGGCAGAAAAATTCAACTTTGTATTCTTAAAAGTTCTGAACTAATGGCACCAACTAAGTTCACTGTTCGCAGAGTAAATACGACACAGAGTAATAGCTGTGGGACTTCTTATTTGCACTGTCTTAACACCAATCTTCAGCCAAACTCTTGTTGTTCTGTGCAAACACAGAACTGTAAAATGGTCCCTTGTCCTAGGATCATGTATTTTACAGGGTTAGCATGAAAAAATTAATATTAGCCTAAAAGGAGCTTTTTGGTTTCATGGCTAATTTGCCACACATAGACAAACCACCTAGTTTACTACTAGCTGGATCAATTCATCCAGGTTAGACTCTTTTTCTCCTCAGTTGTTTTTCGACTAAGTTAAGCTGTATCTTAAAGCAGAGTCAATAAGAATTGGAATGGCATTCATTAACATCACCAAATGAAAGAAATCTACTGTTTTTAAATATTTTTTAAAGTTTTAAATCTCTTTTTAGCATATGTGAAAGACTTAGGGTTTGGAATTTTTAAATTATTATTATTTTAGATATATAATTTTTTTTTATTATATGTTATTTTATCTTATTCTGCAGGATGGCAGTTATGAAATATATACAACAGGATAGCTTTTTACACAGCAGACAAAAATCCATTTTTTTAAATTATACTAGCTAGGTACCTGAAAACTTTTTAGCAGTAATCTTTCAGGTTTAGGCTTTTGGCAACATCTAAACTAGTAGCATTTAATGGTTTGCAACACAGAAACGTCTTTATGGATAGTTTTAGCTTGGTATGCCACCAACCTTGTACTTTTTTGCTCACTGGGCATTGTTGTTTTTTCCTAATTAGTAACAGAAGTTGCACCACTTGGAGAACCTTTCATTACTGCCACATTTTTAAGGGGATCTGTTTGTCTTTGGTAAATCTGTGATGAATTTGCATGTTGTTGGCCTGACTCTGTATCTTGCTGTCCACTGAAGTCAAAAGGGAGTCCTAAGCAGTCATTTCCTCCTAATGGCTGAAAAGCACCAACTGTTCACAGGACTCAAGGCACGTAAACATTGTGTTAATGATTAATAGGGAAATTGGCATGTTTAGGTATTAAAATTTCTCTCCTGCTCTAACTTTTGCTCACCTCCTAATGACAAAAGCTACAAGTAATGAGTCAATAGTGACAGAACAGAAATCCCTTCTAAAGGTTACTAAAAGGATCATTGAATTTGATATTTTCAGAGAAGAAATGAAGATAAATTAAATAAAATTATTGTCTTTTTTTCTGGTAAACTTTGATGTTGTTCTCATTTGAGATACTTTCCCTTACTTTTCTTCTTTAAGAATCCATTAGTTCTTTGGTCATTAAAAAGACACTTTTACCTTTTTTTCATGTTGTGGAAATTTTTATTTCCTACTGACTTTCCTGAAACTTGTTTCTTTTGCACAGTTAAGAAGAGCTGCACTACTGGCCTAAGACACTGCTGCACAGTTTATAGGAATTCACTGTAAACATATGAAGTAATATTTTTTCCTCTCAGATCTCCCTTTCTCTTTCATTCTTTGGATATTTGTCTGAGTTTTTAGTTCTGGTTATCCTTCATTTCCTATTCCTAATGAAGTACTTGCAAGCTAACAAAGGGAGTAACAGACCAAAGTACAGAAAAGGTGGTTAGCATTAGTTATTGCCCTTCTTCAGTTTTCCCATATGTCTTCTCATTGTAGATTATTTTGAAATCTACTGATGAAAAGAATCATGACTTAGTATATTCTGGGATTTTATTGTTTATTTTTTTCTCCTCTCCTACCAATCCTTTCATAATGACTTAGTGAGCTAGCATGTCCACTAGCATGTCCACAACTTCACACACCCATATTGTCTCATGATACCTCCAAAAAGCAGGGTCTGGTGGTAGGGGAAAGATTAGAGGGAGTCAATGGATAAAATGGTTAGGGATTCCAGTGAAATGAAAAGCCTCTTTACTTGAGGTCATTAAAGCTACACTTCTTATTTACTTGCTGCACCAAAATACATTTTTTTTAATAACCTGCCTCACCTCATCTGGAATGTAGGTTGTTTTAGTATACCACTGTGAAAATGCTTCATAATATGACAACATAAGTACAAAACCCTAATGCTCTGGAAATAGAAGAAAAGATGAATGAAAAATAAGAGAGCCAACCCATATAGCGTGATATTATTTTATGGGTTTCGTGGGTTTCTTTCAGTATTATGTCTAAGTAAAATGCATATATTTCGGGTGTATCTTCTATTTTTAAAGTGTTATACACAACCACAAGAGTAGACAAATAGAAAAAAAAAAACACCAAAACACCTCACATCCATTACTTAGTGTCTTTAGCTATTACACATTTATCAAAGCAACACATAAACTTGGCTAAATCTGTATCTGAATCAAAACTTCAGACTCTACTGAACTGCAGACTCTGAGGTGCTGAATCCTGATTCCTGACCTAAATCAGTCCTCAGACTTTCCAGTTGAGCTACCAGTAGGTTTTATTAGCTCATATTTCACTTTTTATCTTGAGTGCAAAAATAAGACAGAAAAGTGTTTCTGCAAACCAGACTCACACATACCATGAGTTCTGTTACAGAAGATTCCTCATTTTATGGCTGTAGGTTAAAAGCAATAGCATGCAGCCCCTCCTTCAGGTGAAAAAATACTTCCCCAATCCTTAAGCATGTTGTAAGGAGATCCTCTTTTCAGCACATAACCTAGCTCTGTGAGGCACTGCTTTGAAAGTCACCTTGGAGATGTGTGATAGTAATTGGAGCACACCACAAAAATGGCATTTTCTTAAAAAGAAAGGTCATATATTCTGTTCGCTCCAGGTAAAAATAGCAGACTGCCAGCACTGCTCTGGTGCAACTTTTCATGGTCTCATAGCCCAGAGAAGCCAACAGCAGGATTCAAAAGTTCCCATTCTCCTGAATTAATCCCATTTTCCAAACAGACATTCAGTTAATTTAAAGTCTGTAGTTCTCCCCATTAACATTTCTCTTGTATACCATGTGGCAGTGTATTTTCTGGGCCACTGAACAAGTGTGCCATGTGACAACTGAGAGAAGAGCAAGGGTGAGAACATGGGTGGCTCAGTTATCAGAAATGTAAGCAAGCAGTATGTGCAAAGGTAAAAAAGTTCCCTTTTGCTGCATAAAGCAGCACATGAAAGGATGTTGGAGGAGAGAAGGGAGGCTGGCTATGGAGGGACAGCTTGCTCAGCGCCAGATCTGTGACTGCCTGAGCTCTGAGAACTGTTTGCTGTGTTTGTATGGACCCTTGGTATGTTTAAGGACTGTTTGCAGTTTGGAGTCTGTACCCTGTTTGAAGATTTTATCATGCTATATGTTTTTCCTTTGTTTCACTGTGTGTCCCTGCTGGAATTTTCCATCCCTCATGGCCTGTAACCCACCCCTGATTGGTCAGACTACCATTTCCTTATATGGTATATACTTGCCTCTGTGCTCCTAGTTTTGAAGGGTCTTGCCTTGTATGGCTGAGGCTGGCCCAGACCCTTCCCCAAAACCTTCCCAGGGTGCTCCCGGGGTCAGAACCCAGCCCCCCGAACCCTATTTAAGTTATGTACCAGTTTGAATAAATCTCGCTCTCTCTCTGTGCACTTCAGCAGCACCTACCTCACTCCCCGGAGTGTGTCCCTTTCTTTCCACCCCCCACCTTCCCCTCAGGACCGCAAAAGGAAATGTAAACACATTCATACTTTATACCTTGTGCATTAGACAAAACAAAAATATCACAAAATTCTGCTGAGAGACTCAGAGAAGGTACATAATTAACCACTGTTGCATTCACTTAGACTTACTTCATGAGTTGCAGACTCTCTTTGACCTCCTTACAGACACATGAGTATAATGGATTTTACATTGGTCAGGTACATACTGATCTTTTAGAGAGAAGAGCAATTAAATTAAGACTAGGTCTCTTTTCCCTTCAAGTAGTCACACTGTCTTTTTTTTGTTGCTTTAACTGTTGTGTTTCTCTTTTTCAACATTTCAATTTAAAACTACATTGCATCAGATTTCTAGTGGCAATTTCATGATAGTACATAAAAGGATGTAAACAGACTTTTAACAAGGTGTGAGCCTGAGTCTAACAGTCAAGTCTGGTGTGGGAAGATGGCTGGGAGTAAAAATCAGAGGAAACTGATAAGTTATATTTACATCCTAACAGAAGTTATAACAGTACAGAAATTATAGGGTAAAATGCAGCTGCTACTCTTTGGATGGAACGAAGTTGGCAGCTCCATGATGATTCCCCAAAGAACAGTAAATACCTGCTAAGGGGGATGGAATGGAGGGTGAAGCAGAGTGGAGACACCATGGCCCTGCTCTATAGAAATCCCAGTAGCGAGCAGAACTCCATGGTACTTCACAGCTGATAAAACCACATAGCCCTTGTCAACCAAGGGAGATGGGAGAAGATGTCCTGCTGCTGATCCATAAACTGTGCCAAAATCTCTCTCCTCAGATTAACTTGGTTCATTAAAGACTAATTCTAATATTAATGTGCACCTCCATCCCAAAGTTACCTGCCTCGAAGGCACAACGACCCCACTGAGCATGTGCTCTATATTTTTTTGACTGTATCTTTAAAAGCAATCAGCAACAAAGGCATTTATGACTAAAGTCACTCAAGTTCCACCTAAACATAAAGAAATAAGTCAAGAAAGGGGAAAAAGTTAGGGAAGACTACATCATAAATGCTGGGATAAGTCAACAGGCTGAGCCTGTCTTCCCCCTTGCAACCTATTGGGTAAGAGCCATACTCTACATGAGCTGAATACTTTAATTGGGATTAGAGCTTGTTTGTATATTGCCTTGAAGACCTTTTTGCAGTCAGATACTATCACCAGCTATCTTTGAACCTTAATCTGTCATGATTTTATATTAATAAAGGGTGTTATTCTGTAAACTATTAGTGTGAGCCCTTCACAGGCACCAGCAGCTGCCAGGAGCAAGTAACACACTCAGATAAAGTGGGAAGACCTGCTGCAGGGTCTCCCTTATGCTGTCGGTGTATGTCCCTGAGTAAGTTAGTTGAATTGTCATCTGATCCCACAGGACTGATCAGTGAAGGGTCCCCATTACAAGAAATTGACAGATTGGTCAGGTACAAGGGTCTTGTCTTTCCTGGGACACTGACAGACAAATCAAGCACTAAGTGTTGAGGATATCTTCCCACACTGAGTCTAGGAAATGTCCCCTTTTCACAAGCCAACTGTTATAATTCAATTAGACTGATAGCAGTAGAATCAGAATTGCAGTGATATAAGTGAAAGAGGAATTTCATCCAAATTACTTCCTAGACACATTGGCAACAATCATCCAATAGAATCATAGAATCTTTAAGATTGTAAAAGGTCTCCAAGATCATTGAGTCCAGCCTTTGACTGAACAATTTCTTAAACCATAGCACTAAGTGCCACATCTAGTTGTTTCCTAAACACTTTGAGGGATGGTGACTCAACCATTTCTCTGCACCGTCTGTTCCAATGCTTGACCACCCTTGGAATGAAGAAATTCTTCCTGATGTCCATTCTGAACCTTCTCTGCCACAGCTTGAGCCCATTTGCTCTGGTCTTTGTCTGGGAGAAGAGGTAAAATCTTTGTATAAATCTACTACCTCTAAATGAAAATTTTAATATTAGTTTGATCCAGAATTATTGTTTTGCATAATGTGTAAATATCTTGGAGCTACTGTTGTATAAATTTTTAAACTGAAATGGACAAATGAATCTGTTCAGTTATCTCTTGGCAGCACTGGTTTCTCAGCACAAAAGATGATTATGTCAACAGTGATCTAAAAGCCTCTCTTCAAATAAGCTCACTATTCTGGCATACAGGTCCTTCAGCTGTTATGTGTGAAACATCAGGACAACATAACCATACCTCAGCATATATTTGTAATAGCTAAAAGTCCTTGAAAACTACTGCATTATGACCTGTCTGGTATACAGTACAATTTAATTTCTGTATACTGAATTTGTGTGAGGACATCTTTAACCTGTATGAGCATTTTTGAAAAATCATTTCTAAAAAATCTACTAGGATTCTGTTGGTACAGTTTCATGTGAAAGTGTTAGCTTATTTGTTTGAACTGTAAGTTTCTGTAAGCATTTTCAGAGAATGCAATCATTAAACAATGGTGGCAAAATACAAGCATCTTGTGCAGCTACTGAAATATAGGTTTACATTAGCCAGGTATACAAAGCTACCTGGCATGATTTTCTCCAAAACAGGAACCAGATGACAGATTATCCCTTAGAATTGTGCCAAATTGGCACAGGATGATTTTGAAGTCTAGTTGATAATCCGAGATATGCGATCATACACCCATAGAGGGAGGTCAAGAGACCTGAATTTAACTTGCCATTTGTGTATTGGATTATAAACTGATCTCAGACAAATTACTTCCTTGCACTGAGAGTCAAATTACCATATGTAAAATTGAATTCTTGATGTTTTTCTACTTTTTAAATTGCTTTGACATGTCTGGCCCAAAAATGATTCATAAAGTTAATAATGTCCACTCCCATGTACCCTATTTTTTTCAGATTCAATTTTGATTTTATTAACCGTGATTTAGAGTAAACTAATCTGTATGATATTACAGACAACAGCAAGAAAAGATGCATGAACACACATCACTTATTGCATTTATTAGAATTACTAGTCTAGAAAAAAAATCTATTTATTTACTTCTTTTTTCCTCTATATCACTCAGACATCTCTTCTCTTCTCTTCTCTTCTCTTCTCTTCTCTTCTCTTCTCTTCTCTTCTCTTCTCTTCTCTTCTCTTCTCTTCTCTTCNATTCTTCCTTTTTTTCCCTTTTGTCCCTATTTTTTCTTTTTCTTTCTTTTTCTTTCTTTTCTTTCCTTTTGTTTCTTTCTCTTTTTCTTCCTCTTTTTCTTTTTAAGTCTTGTGAAATGAAAGTCATGTTACTGTAATTCATCTTTGCCCCAGAAATATTTTACACATCAGAAAACAATTTGTATAGTATTTTTTCTTCTGTATTTTCTCTGAAAAATTGTCCTGCCTCTCTAATATTCTACATAGATAATTTAGGTAATGTTTAAAATAAAGGTTTGTTACATGCTATTAATATAATAAGAATTATGTGTATTTCTAAAAGGAAGGATGATTCACTAGGATGGTGTTCGGTTATTCAAGGTCATGTCTGAGTTGTCCACATTAGGCTATAATATTAATAGAAGTATCTGTGAAATGTTATTGCCATTTTTCAGTTTCACCTCCGCTCTTAAAAAAAAAAATGCTCCTCCTATTATTTTTCAGTAAAATAATCAGCTTGATTATTTTGATTTGATGACATTGTTGAGGGTTTATATAATTTAATATTACCTGTTACTTCCTCTTCCTGGCCCAAGTCCACACCCAAAATATTTTGCTTTTACTCTGTGGTTTGGTTATTATTACTGGCTCTTTGTAGGGCAGAAAACCTGATAGGCCGTGTCATGAATTAATGAACTTACTTTTTTTCTTTTTAAAGAAAGATGAAAAACTGTTGCCTTAAAGTGGTAGAGCCAACCTATAGCTTGAAACCAGATGTGCAGACCACACAATCATTGCAAGAATGTTATAGGCAGTACAGAGTCCATAGTCTGAGCACTACATTAATCATTATCACACCTCTATCTACAGGTGGTCAAGGTTTCTATAAACTTTTTCAAAAGATTTCAAAGAAGAACTGAAGAATAAAGAAGTGCTTTTCCACACATGATGGAAAGCATAATGGTGAAAAATTCAACACGCATATGCCATTAAACAGTTCAGCTGATAGAGACTATTGGGAATCAATGTGCTTGTTACAAATGTAAAATAATCAGTGGCAATGGCACATTTTAACAAGTGTTTTCTATCCTTTGCTTTTTTTTTTCTTGCCTTGTAAACTACATCTTCATAAACCTTTTCTTCTCTTGTCTTCAAATCAGCCCCTGGACATTTGCATTACTGATGCTGACAAACTCTTCCAGAGCCCCAGGCTGCTGCTGCAATTAGGTCTTTTACTTTGATCTTCAAATTGTTTTGTCTGACCCCAGTCAGGCTCTAGACTCCTCTGGTCAGGAACTGTGTACAAAACACATTGCTAAGACTAAGGGAATACTAGCATCCTTAGTGAAATAACTATTACAGCCCAGATTTATAATATAAAATATGAACTATTATCTCAGTAGACAGGTAGAAAAAATGGAACTTAGCAATATAGGGCAAATCCTGTTAGAAAACTAAAAAAAAAAAAAAAAAAAAAAAAAAAAAAAAAAAAAAAAAAAAAAAAAAAAAAAAAAAAAAAAAAAAAAAAAAAAAAAAAAAAAAAAAAAGAAAAAAGAAAAGAAAAAAGAAAAGAAAAAAGAAAAGAAAAGAAAAGAAAAGAAAAGAAAAGAAAAGAAAAGAAAAGAAAAGAAAAGAAAAGAAAAGAAAAGAAAAGAAAAGAAAAGAAAAGAAAAGAGTAATAAAAACTCACAAAGAAACCAACAAAATCCCTTCAAAATTAAAACTATTTTTTGAAAATAGAAGAAAGAAATTGAGAGATCTTTAGTTTCCTTCTTAATCTTTTCCTCTGCCAAGTTTTTTATCTTTCTTGCCAAAGATCTCGCTAATTCATTCCTAATTGTAACATTTGGACAAGAAATAGGTACACTTGTGTTGAATTCCGTATCTAACAATATTAATAACCAGTAGAAGATTTTTGGCTCCTGTCCCAGAATCTTTTATTCTTTCCTGTCACTGGGTCCAATTTCTCCTCTGTTGTCCTATTTCTCATTTTAAAAAGTGTTTTTCCTGCCTCTCTGAAGAATTGGACATCTTTCTTCGCATTTGAAGTCTTGCAAATTATAATTGTTTAAGGATATTTAGATATACAGTGTGAATCCTGAACTCACACACTGCAATTAAGATTTTGTCTGCTTTGACTTGTCAAGAGGGATTTCAAGAGACTAAACAGAGGCAGTTTGTTCCATCAGAGACATTTAAGTATCTGAGGCATTTGCATCAGACCATGACATATGACTTAAAACTTTAGGGAAATTTTTGCTGTCCTGGGCTAACAGCTGGAAGATGCAAAGTTTCCCGGAGTTGTTAAACTGATACTGTACAACCCTTCCGTACTAATGCATAAATGCTCACAAGGTGAAAACCAAACATGATTCTTACATGAAAAGGCAAAGTTACATTAAAAACATATTTCTGAATATAGTTTTTATGATTTGAATCTATGTAATATGATTGTGTGTGAGACATGTCTACACTACTCTAAGGAAGTTAAAATAAGTGTCAGTATGTTAAAATCCCTCTAAAGAAGGGGTTAACTGAAATATTTTTTTTTATTTTGAACTTTTGAAAGGTTAAATCATACAATCAAACTTCAGGTAGATATTTTTCACCAATTTATTTATTTTTCAAAAGTCTCCCATTTCATTGTAGCCAGGAGAGTGTTACTTTCTCACATATTTTACAAAACTGAAGCCCAGAATATTTTAGCACTTATTTTACTCTAAACACAGGACATTACTCTAAACACAAATTACATCAGTCATGCAGGTGCATAAAGCTGAGCAAATGAGACATCTTTCTAGGATTAAAACATATATATTTACAGGTTATGAACTGAAAGAGAACTAGGTAAGCAGGAAAAAATATTTCTGCAGAATACTAATCTGTTTCTTTTTTTCACACTAGATAGAGTTAGTTATGTCTAAGAAAATATGGATATGTTTTGCTATATAATAAATTTTTCTGATCTTTAACCATCAACTTTTGTGATCTGGAAATGGCTTAAATTTTGCCCTAGAGTAAGAAATGTACTGTAAAGCAGAATTTATAAGGAAGAATCAAATATATTACATCAATGTATATTGTTTACAACATTAAAGGAAAAAAAAAAAACCTGCAGTGGAATTTTAAGCCTGTTTTGGGAACAGACTGATTAATCAACCATAACTAACAGAGTCCTTTAGCAGCCTTGGCATCCAACCTTGATGGGTTTCAATTATCGTTTAGACATCCCAAAACCAATTGTTGTAGACAGCATGAGTTAAAAACACAAAAACAAACATTACTTGAGCTGGTAGTGTCAAAGCCAAAAGTGAGACTTACGACAATATGTTTGTTCCACAATCTTAGCTGTATGGCCAAGTGAAAACAGAAATTTAACCGTGCAAAGTGGGGTGACAAACATGACAATATTTCTGGCAAAAGAAAATACATCAAAGCTAGCAGTGCTCAGTCTTCTGCAGGAAGATCATTTTTCTGCACCCAAATCAATTTAGACTTGACTGTGCTTCCACACCATGGTGAATTGATGGTAATTATTCTGAAGTCAGGTGTTAAAAAAAAAAAGAAAAAAGAAACAGTATGGAAAATTATTTAACTATATAATACACTTAAATCTCCTTGCTTAATTGTCTCCAGAGATCAGACTGTGTTTCGTTTTCTAGGGTAAGCAGTAACAGAAGGGCAAGAGATAAGTTTACTTTGTCAGGTTTAGCTTCTCTTAATACTAACCATTGTAGAAGTCCCATCCTACATGGTGGTGCACAGCTGTATGGCAGCTTTAGTCAGTACACTAATCAATCTGCAAATGAGCGCAAGATCAATTATCTGGTTCCTCTTTTTTGACCTAGGGTCAAAACAATTAAAACCATCTAAGGAGATTTAGTAAATTTATGCAACTGAATGCCATAGAATGGCACATGTTTCATGTTTAGTTATTTCTCTACTTAGTAGTGTGATCAGACCTTACAGGCATAGGATCTCCTTTCTCAACTTGAGTAATTTTATTTTTTTTCACTTGTTCTGTGTATTTTTTGTTTTGTTGGTTGGTTTGGCATTGGGGGCTTTGGAGGGTTGTGTTGGTTTATTTTCCTTTTTTGGTGTTTTTTTTTGTTTGTTTTTGTTGTTGTTGTTGTTGTTGTTGGTTTGGTTTGGTTTCTTGTGTATGTGTGTGATGATGATTTAATTTAAAAAGGACCTTACCTCTAATCTGTATATATTTTCCATCTATTTCTCTCATTTGAAATCCATATCTGACTTGTACCATAAATTTCAGAGTACTGAATTTGTTGAAAACATTTTGTATCACCTGCAAATTAGATGTGCTTTATATCTCAGCAACTGCTGTGCAATAGCAATCATTTCACATTTTAGTAAAAGTCAGCAGAAATTTCTGTTGTCTTGTTCTGCTACTGTGGTAACTAATTCTTAGTACTTTAATCAAACTAGTGAAATAAAGAATTATCAGAGAAGCAGCTTTTACTCTAGAAGTACGAAGTTTCAAAATACCAGAGCCTTTTCTGGCAATTTCAATTTTTTTTTTTTTTTAAATGTATGTAATTTGGCAATTTGCAAACCTGTAATCTAGCAAAGATTTCTTTCTATATTACGAATGTATAGAAACTGCTTCCTTCCTGTGTGGCAGACCAATCCCAAAAAATGGCTTCGCAGAGATGGGCAAAGTTGATGTGCCTGTGAAGTTCAGAGAATAACTCTGTGTGACTGACCACAGCTGTTGCAAAGAAGTTGACTTCATCTCAACACAAAGAGGACCAGAGGTTAGCCTTTGCTTTACATAAACAGCTGTGTCATTTGCATGACTCAGCTGGTGGTGTAAATGATTCTCCCTCAGTTCATTCAAAGAGTCTGAATACCTCCTGAGTTAGCCAGGTCATCAGGTGGGATGTGAATATATGGCTGAAATATTTAATGCCTTCTTTGCTTCAGTCTTTACTACTAATCAGGAATCAGAAATCCCAGAGAGCAAAGGGATACCCGGGAGCAAGTAATATATATCCTTGATCAGGTAGTACTTAAGCTAACTGGACATACCTAAGTCCATGGGCCCTGATGTATGCTCCCATGAGTGCTGAAGAAGCTAACAAATGTCATTTCCAGTCCATTCTCAATAACCTTTGGTTGATCCTGGCAATAGGAAGAAGTACCCAAAGACTGGAGGAAAGCAAATCCTATTTTCCAGGACAGGAAGAAGGACCCAGGGAATTACCTGTCAATCAGTCTCACCTGGTGATGGAGAGAGTTTAGCCTAGAGAAAAAAAGGCTCAGGGGGACCTTATGAATGTACATAAATAACTGAAAGGCAGTTCCAGGGAGGACATGGCCAGATTCTTTTCAGCAATGTCCAGTAACAGAACAAGAGACAGTGGGCACAAAGAGTGTTTTTCTCTTTTTATTTCATTTGATTTCTCAATGCCATGCAGTTTGAAAGGCCTATGTGTTTATTTCCTATCTAAATTAAAAAAAAAAAAAACCAAAAAAACAAACAACCCCAAAAAAACCAAAACAGTGCAACAACCATGGATTGTAGGCTTACAATAAGTGATTTCCACTACTGAATGGGAAATAATTTCAGAAATCAACTCCCTTTTAACTCCTACTTTATGTCTTTACTAGAAGTCCAGTGTTGCCTGCAATTCTTTCCAAGATGGATTTAACTGTGGAGGAAACCAATGGTGGCATAGACCTTTTTTTCTTTTAACTCAAATATTACCAAATTATTAGCTTTAAAATGTATGTGGTATATATATTTTTAAGAGAAACGGAACTTTTGTGAAAATCTGTTCTATCTGTTAGATTCCAATAAATGCAGGGAGGATCTATCACTAGGAGTCATCTAGGCTCCTTGGATGTCAAGCCCATAAATGTTTTTGATTTTTCTTTCTCATTGATTCATCACATACTCCCATTTTTATTTTTTTTCCCCAGAGCAGTAATAGAACATTTTTCATTTCTTTTTCTCATGCAATGTTATGGCATTTAATATTTCCAGTTAATTTGTACTGATGAATACATAGTTAAGGTAAACCTACTTCTCAAAAGAATGTGTGGGCATAAACACTGAAAACTATTTCATCAAGTCAGTGACCTTTTTAAAATGAATTCCTGTTGATAAAACTAGATACCACCTAAAGGCAGACAGAAGGGAAATAGAATTTACATGCATATCCAAGATTGATATCCAGGAAGAAAAGCAGAGGGACAGCTTACTTCAAAAGCACAGGAAAACATCTACAACAGTTTTTCTATCCCTGAGCACTGTAATATATACTTTTTAATTTGATTTTAGTTTGGAATAATAGTAAATCCCCGGTGTCTAGTTCATTTTAATACCTGGTAACAATGGAGTTTAACACTGTAATTTTATCAAAAAGATTTGCATATATGCAAGCATGAAACCAATGCACTTTCAAACCTTACTCTTTTAATGTAAGGTAAAATATATATTGGAGCAAACCACAGAAAGCAGCAAACATTTTAACTATTTCCTCCTTATACTCCTTAATCCAACAGTTTAATTGCTCAATGAATCTGCAGATATTAAGCAGGCTGCTAGCAGTGGTCCTCCAGATTATTGTTCAAGCCTCCAGGGAAAATAATCATTGCACTAATGACAACTTTTAAGGTAAACAGTGTTTCTATTAAATCAAAACACCAGCATTTGGGTAGACTAGAATCTCATTTATTTACATCAATAAAATATGCACCTTAGGACATGGTAGGTCACAGTTGAGTAATGTATTGCATTTTCCAGTGTTTTTAGAAAGAATGAATAATGACAGTGGGAAGGCTTAGGTTCATTAAAGAAAAGCAAGTTTGGAGCAGTGCAGCTCTTTATTTGGAAGGAGCTTGTGATATGAGCTGACAGTTGCTTTGTTTAGACAAATGTCACAGCTTTATTTCACTGACCAAATTTTCTGTAATCAAACAGGACAGTATTTCTGCATCCACAATAGATGAATGATAGCATCAACAGGATAACAAGTTTCTAACTACAAATTTACTCTAAAAGAATTTTTTTTTTTTTTTTTAAGGAATGGCATCATTTGACTTAATCTAAGCTTTTGCCAAAGATTAGCTGCAAATAGGATCGCTGAAATTCAAACCTTTGAATTTCTTCTTGATTATAGCTTCATTCTCTAGCCCTTTCTTGTGCCCAAAATCGTACTTGTTTTCCAGATCATGTTATAGAGTGTTTAGGCATTCGATGATCTGTGCTGTAATACCCAGTGGAAGTCACCTTCTACTTCCATTTTCTGTAGGCAGTGTTTATTCCTCTTCATTGGGGTCCAAATATGACTTCCAGTGGACAATTTCTCCTGCTCACAAAGAAGCGTCTTCCTGAAACAGATTACGATGAGAACATTATGGAAAAGGCAGAGACTGAGAATGAGATGTTAGGAGTAGGAATAGAAGCCAATTAAATGAAATTATAAGTTATTTCAATATAGGATTTACTCAGTAATTTTTTATGAAGAAATGGTATATATTTAGAGGACTGAGCGAAGCCCACTGTCTTTCTATAGTAAGAAAATGTCCTGCAAAAATAAGTTGTGGTTCTTGCTTCCCCAATTCTTCAAAGAATGCAAAGTCTTCCAATGCTAACAATATCCCCAGACTGAGTTTTCTGCAGTGAGCAAATGAACTTCTTCCCACTGTTTGCCATCTAACACAGTTATTTTTCTTTCTGGTTCTTTACACAGAGGACTTATTTGTAGAGAGTGGCTGTTTCCTGTCACAGGCACCACATGGCTTTGCAAGGTAACCCACCCTCTCCCATGACCCATTTACTCTGTGTGTTACCGTATGCATCAGAGAACCAAAAATTTACATCAAAAGGCTTACTTCGGAATAGGGGTTGCTATAACTTTGTTGTGCCGTGCTGTGCTCAAACCAATTGCTGGATTAGGAAGAAGGACTGATCAGCCCTGGCAGACTGTCATACTCCCTGGATGCCTATATTATCCAGGAAGGTCCACTATGCTTATTTGGGTGACATAAAATCATAGCTTTACCCTACTTCTGTTCTGCTTTGAATAATACAATACTTTAACTTAAGACTTTTCCATTCTTATTTTTTATATTTTCTCTCTCATTATTGAAAATACTGTATTTGCAAACTTTGGATCTGAACACCTGGTACACAACTATTTTGCAATTAACATTCAAAGCAGACAGTTTTTTTGCTCTTAAATGATCATAATGTAGTTTCTAGCAGGCATTATCGCTGGAACTCACTTATTTCACTTAACTTTTGCTTTATTTTAAAATTTGAAAACTGGTCATAAATACTCCACAATATTCATGCCACATCCCCCTGGTCAACACAGTATTATGCATAAATATTATTATTGAACTTAATTGTATTTACACTACAGCAAAATACATCAAAACATTAAAATAATACTTATAATTTCTTGCTGCTTTCTGTTTAGCTTAAAATGCATATTTAGTTTCCTCTCTTTTAATATTTATTATAGTAGTTTACAAAGTTCTGAAGTTGTGTTTCCCAGGCAGTAATTGTCTCAGTGATCTCTTTTAGTATAAAATGTTGTCCTTATTTAAAGAAAGTCTTACTGTTTCTTTCCCTAGATATGAAGACTTTACGCAAATCTGTTATCTGTTCCTCCACAAGACTGGGGGAAAAAAAAAAAAAAAAGTAAGCAAAACAAAAAATAAAGGAGCTAACAGTAAGAATGTCTTCATCATTGTCGTATTCTTAGTTTCTTCCTCTGCTGTCTTGTACTGCCTTCAAATCCTTCATTTCAAAGATAGCATCCAAAATAATCTTTTCTTCTGCTAGTTCAAAAATATTCTCTTTTTCTGAAGGTCATTTTACTTCTGTCCACAACAACATAGCATCAGAATTACATTGCTTGTGTTCCCCTCAAAATGTTGACTCTTTGTTGTTCACTTTAGTCTTTCTTGTCTACTCAAGCTTTACTGTTTTCCTTGCATCCTCAAGCTGGCCACTACTGCCTGTTATTTTACTTCCACATATTTCTTTCCAGCTCTTTGAGTGTTTTCCCTTGATGTCTATGTGGGCACACTCTTTCCCCAAACCTTTGTATATGGACATCCTAAAAACCCTGCATATGTACTTTCATCCATAACAACTGAATGACAAATAATTAAACTTTAATTAAAAAGAAATCGAGCCATCAACGTGTTTATATAATGCTAGAAGTGAACCATTAGAATGGTAAATTCTTGGAACAGTCTTAAAGAGAAATTGCCCACATTTGTTTGCTTTTACCCTAATCTGATTCAAGAGAGATCAAAAAACTACAGTGTCTCACAAGCTAGACCAAACATTCCTCTGAGATATCCTCCCAAAAGTTATCATAAGATAAAGAAAACAAATGTACTTTCCTGTGTCTTTCAAAAGAGACCACCTGAATGTACCACCTGTCAGGTCATTCTGGTCAGTAAATGAGATGTGCTTTAGAAAAAAATTTCTTTGCCAAAAGTGGAAACAAAAAAATGATGCAATGAGCAGCTGTTGTCAGCTCAGTGACCCCATATGCTTCCTCTTGTCTGTATGAGTTATAGATTCTGCTTAGACTACATTTTATGTTCCACCACACTGATTTGAGTAAATCCTACCCTGAAAATCTAAGGTAGTGCACTGCAACATAATACGAGCATAAAGTAGGAGCACTTCTGGCATCACGGAACACTGATGTAAAGATCCCAGGTTCTAATATCTCAGGATTTGAACCATTTGAACCATTTCCTCTGAAGGAAAAAAGCCAAAAATATCTCTTCTCCTTTTTCTCATTATTAAATTAACAAAAAATGAAATATTTTCTTTAATTATTTTTTTAATGAATTTTAGTCCCCTACAGCCAGACTTTATTTACACAGGCCCTTATTTCCTTCCTATATGGTGTCTGTCTGAGACTCTTGCTAAGATTCTGCCTACAGAGAGTCCTTCACATTCTTTCATTAAATCAAGCAAGTCTTAATCTGGCAGAGAAAGCATAAAGTACAGCTCTTGAGCTTGAAGTGAATCTTAAAATCAGAGTTGGCTGTACCAACCCAGATATAGCTGTGCAAGAAACTGGTTGAAATATTGCATTCTCCATCTGCAGTATAAATCCACTTTCCCTACACACAATATTCTAAAATCCTTCTCCCTACAATTATATCAGCAGGGAAATATGTCCAACTCCTTTATTCCTGAGCCCAGAGGAAGGCTACAGTAATGCCCCGGAGAATGGATCACCGCTCCTGTGAAGATAGGCTGAGAGAATTGGAGTTGTTCAGACTGAAGAAGATAAGGCTTCAGGGAGACTTTATAGCTGCCTTCCAGTACTTGAAAGTGTTCTATAAGAAAGTAACATTATTCCTCTTTATTCACAGTTGTCATTGAAAGTCCTGAAGATTCATCACAGAGATTCCTTCCAGTACCTGAAGGGATCCTTCAAGAAAGATGGAGACAAACTTTTTAGGAGGATCTGTTGCAACAGGACACGGGGTAATGGCTTTAAACAAAGAGAGGGACAATTTAGATTAGATACAGAAAAAAATTTTTTACACTGAAACAGGTTTCCCAGAAAGGTGATGGGTTCCCAATCCTTGGAAACATTCAAGATCAGATTGGACAGGACTCTGAGCAACCTGATTTAGTTGAAGATGTCCCTACTTATTATAAGGGGGTGGGACCAGAGGACCTTTAAAGGTCCTTTCCAACTGAAACTATACTGTTTCTATGTATTAGTTAGACAGACCTGTATATATCTGCATGCTATTAATATAACTTAGGATAATATGTGCTTTTTTCCCCCAAAATATATTCAGATAGTGACCTGGATTGTACAAGAACTTGTAACAGGTAACAGTTTTTTACAGGCATTTATTTTATTGCATCTCTAGTACTTTCTTTGAGTTTTAGTAAATACATATTAATTAGTTCTACTTCATATAATTTTTTGGGTATTTTTCACAAAGCTCTATTTGTAGTTTCATATTCTAGCCTCAAATGTTTGATCCTTTATGTTGTATGACAAGTAATTGATCAATTATATTTAAAATAAATAAAAAATAATTATTGATACAGAATTTTATGTAACAATATACACATCTTTGTTGAATACTTTTCAAAGAAAAAATAAGACAATTATTATTTCATTTATTTTTATGTATCAAGGAAATGTTAATATACTGAAATGTGACAATATGAAAATTTTAAACCTCTGCCAAAAAGATATTAAAATAAATGATGACCCAGACAAGGGGAAGAGGAAAGGAAGTGAGTACAAGCTTATAGCTGCAAAATCAGGTGTATGACAAGGTCTTTGAAAATTTAAGACAAAAATCAGAAGACAGATGTCTTAGGAGTATAATATTGATTTTTTTCTTCACTTTTGAAATTCTAATTTTTATCAGAAAAAAACAGACTAGGAGATCTTCAGTATGAACAATACTATCAAATATTGCAAATGAATTTTCATCATATTGTGAGCAAAAATGGTCACTGTTAAGTGATAACTTTTAAATATTCATAAAACAATACAGATGGCTCGTTCTATCTGTATTTACAAGTCTAAAAAGTTGATTTCATGAACCACTACCAAGTTATCCAGAATTTTCATTTCCCCTTTCATTCCCTTGGTATTTCCTTGGTATGCTTTACATTTGCTTTCCTACAGGACACACAGGCCTACGGCATCTGACATTTTTAATATGTTCACAGCACACCTACAGCTGTGTTTGCACATTGTGATCTGTTCTATTGGAGGACCCCAAGACCAGACCTAATCTTGTATAGACACGCTTATAGAGTTTTTCTGGCCAGAAGGAAAGATAAGTTCAGCCACCATGATGACCACAGATTTGTGATTTGGGGTTTTTTGTGGTTTTTGAGGGGCTTTTTAATTTGCTTCTGTTTTTTCTTTTTTCTTTTTTTTTTTTTTGTTTCAGTTGTAAGCTCACTAACATTTCCTGATCTAAATCAGTTCACTTTAAATAGCTTAGTTCATGCATTACTCATAATTAGAGTTTTACACTTCATCGTAATCCAGTGACCTCAGAACAAGAGGCTATCTTGCACCTTACTATTTTTTGCCTAACATGTTGAAAACCATGCTATGAGGAATAATTTTATTGAGCCTAAGACTGTCTTCCAGTATGGACACTGGCATTACTGTGCATATTTGGCTTTTATAGAAACAAAGAATATCAAAAAATACTCACTGAGCTCCAACAATACAGAACAGTATCTGTATATTCTTAAATGAGTCACATCTCAGAAAGCTAACCGTTGTAGATAATTACACCTTTGAAAGAGAGGAAACTCACATTATTGAATGTATTAGTAGAATGCAATCAGAAATTACATTTGTATACTTTATGTGTTTACTTGAGGAGGAAAACACAAGTAGGGTCAAGGACACTGATGTGCTTCTCCATCTGGTTCTTTGAAAATTAATGTTAAAAGTATATATCAGGTTTTCTACTGGAACAAACCTGTTGGGCACCCTCATACACCTTCTCATTAAAACACACCTCCATGGAGACAGGGAATTCAACTACAGCTCCAGGATTCCATTAGAGCTAAGGTTAGGCTTCAGAGAGCCACAGAGCGTGTAACCACCAAGGACACTGGGGCTTGAACAGGAATGCAAAAAAGATCATGGGAGGACACCAACATTGCTGCATCCACATCTTTCTAATCTGGAACACACATGGTGATAGGAAATTTGGGCACAGTGCTGACTTATTTATGGTTAGGGATATGATTTAGACAGCCAGAAAGTGCACAGTCCCAGGGACGCTGGGGCTAGAAAATGCATTCCCAGCGTGTTTCAGGGCACCAGTATTGCTGCCTCCATACCTTTCAAATCTGAGATACCCATGAAGACTGGGAACTCATGGCAGTATCCAGATCCCATTAGGGTTAGGGTTCAAAGAGCCAGAGTCTACAGCTCCAGGGCCAGACACTGCTACTGGAAAAGGCATGCCAAGGGGATCATGGTAGGGTCTCAACATTTTCCAGTCTGGGCCACTCACGATGATGGCGATCTCAGGTGTAGCTCCAAGATTCTATTCTGCTTAGGGCTAGGGTTCTGAAAACCACAGAGCCTGTAACCACATGGCTTCATCAACTGCCAGCCCACCCAGCCACGTCAAAACTTTCTCCTTGGCTTCTGTATCTCAGTAGGTTAGTCCAGTGTTATTCCAACTGTTTGACACTGCTTGATATTTACATATATGACAAAGGACTCTTTTTTTTTCCAGGAAAGACCTGTAAAACTCGTAATCACATTCAAATAGGTCTTGTCTACTCAGTTTTCACTTCCAGTCATACCACTCTTGTCAGCATGAGCAAATTAAACCATAGCTGATTACTAAGTGTAATACTTAACCATTTTTCCAAATTGACTTCATGAATATCAGCACATCCATCCATCCATTCACCTAATCTATTGAATTAAATAATTATGACACGATGTATTCACAGTAGCCAAGTCAGTGGAGTTAAAAAAGAAAGGATGTCATCTTTTCAATGTCTTTCTTCAGCTGCTGAAAACGGAAAAGTCTATGTTGTGAAGCATGGCTACTGTCTGTCTACTGATTCAGATGCCTGGTTTTGGGGCAAATGCACACTGGAACACAATTATTGGTCTTTTTCCTAAAGTCACCTGAAATTAAACTTGAATAGAGTTAATAACATGCTTTTTTATCACACATCTGGAAGGCAAAAGTTATTTGTAGTGTCTCTCTGCCCAATTTACCTGATAATGAAAAAGTTTCATGCTGCTGAAACTTTTTATGAAGTCTTGACTGGCATGTATATGTCTACATGTGCAAATTGGATCAAAAGACATGAAAAAGATAACTGGAGAATCACATTCAGCCTGCTACAAATGCAAGTAAAAAAAGTGATAGAGGGTTAATCCAAATGGGTTGACAGAGTGTTGAAATCATATGCCACCACCTAACAGAGTGTTGTGGGTTTGACCTTGGCAAAATGCCAACCCCCCCCAAGACCCACAAGGACCCAGTGAAAGGAGGGAAGGAAAAAAAACCTGAAACTGGAAAAAACTATATACATATATTTACAGGAAAGTTACAATACATATGCGTACAAATATAAGAAAAACCAACAATAACTTCATCCAAAGCTGTCCATCCCAATAACACACAGATTCCACCACCCAAACCCCACAGGAAACAAAACTAAACAGGTTCCCCTGAAAGAGCATCCAGCAAAGCAACATCAAACAAAAAGTATTTACTCCCCAGAGACCAGAACTGCTGTGGGCATCTCGGCAGGGAAGCGGCAGGGCCTGTCGCTCTGGGAGCAGCAACAGGGAGTCCTCCCCACCACACCGCACGGAGAGAGGGAGGGCAAGAGAGAAAGAGATACCTCCTCCACTAGATTTATACTCGACTTGACATCAGACGATATGAAATATCTCTTTGGTTCCTTAAGTCAGGTGATACTTGCCCCTCTAAATCTACGGCATGCCCCATGGCGCAAAAACTGAGGCCTGCTAAATTTGGTTTCAGGCCTAACTAAACTAAGGCCTTAATCTAAGTTTTGGGGGTTTATCAAACCCATCACACACAGCCACAGAAAACTTCACGTCTCTTGGGTGATCTACCCAAGATTTGACTCTTGATCTTTTTGTACACAGAATGTCTCAAATTACAGAGACAATACTTGACTAATTCTGATTTTCTGTGTGTTCATTCTAAAACCTACATTAGGCGTCTCTTCAAAGTAACAACTCACAAGCAGCAGTCACAGGTTCATATTTATGCAGAAATGTTTCAATGTTATGACTGATATTGCTAAATAATAGTATGTACCAAGTTTTGTTGACCTTAGTTGTGGCTAAAATTGGAGAAATAGTGAAGAAAGAAAATCATCTCAAGATCAACGTTTGTCTTCTGTTCTGGTCAGTCAGTTTTTTAGATAGAAGGCATGAGAGTGAGAGGAAGGTGGCCTGAAAAAAGGACCCATGTGGTTCATCTCCCATTCCTTTTTTTTTTTTTTTTTTTTGAGAAGTGTATGAAATCTTCAGTCACAGAAACTGGAGGAAGATTAAAGTAATAAAACTGTTGTCGCATAGTACCTGTTCTAAAATTTATCTCATATTATAAGTTTATTTACCTTATTGCCACTGATTACCACAACACCAATCTCTTCTGCAGCCATGTGATTCAGCAGAATCAGTAAAAACCTGAAACTTTAGTTATTTAACAGTAAGAATCAGTGTCTCTTGTGAAATAACTGAACAATCTATAGCTGAGTAACTGTCTCCAAAATGTGAAGATCCAATTGAATAAAAAATATGCTGTTCTTATAATATTTGTCTGATCCTGTTTAACCTTTCTCAGCAGTTTGTTGGTGTTCTGTTTAGTTATTAAGCTCACGTATCAAATCATATAAATGTTTGCCTTTTCAGATTTCTAAGGCAAGACTGACTAACATTTCTACAGTAATATAATTTTCATTGAGTTAATCAGATCTTAAAACCATCCACAGCCAGTTTAATAGTAAGAACCAAAACTTCAAATAAAATGTAAACATTAATCAATCTTATAGTAATAGTCTTACCAGTAAATTGGCAGTTAAGGTTTTTATTTAGTTTACTTTGTCTGTGATTATACTGTGTATATTCAGAGTATGGAGATATCAAATAAACCTCTGAATTCCTAATCATATGGATAAGAGTCCCTGCATTAGAAACTCCCTTTTCCCTATAATGCAATTACAGAAAATCGCACATACTTGGAAGAAAGCAAATACTAGGATTCAGTCTCCAAAAGGCACTTAAGTACCTAACTTCAAGCAAATTAAGGAGGTATTAGGTATTTGCATACCTTTGTGGATCTAGAACTCAGCTGCTTTCAATTTTATTCTGCCAATGAAATGAACAATAACAGCATGTTCTGCACCCTGTAGCATAGTCATAGCTGTTGTCACAGGAAATGTTTCGGCCTGACAGTGTGTGCTGAACTTTACCCATGGGATCAGTCTTGAAGAGAGAGAAAAAAGAGCAAGATGAGAAGATAACTGTTTAACCATCTGATGCGGCTTGAAGAGTGAGAAGGAAGGGGGACAGCTGTGAGTGCAACCACTTTCTTTGTTACTCTCAGCACCCACAGGGAACCCAATGTGCTTGGCTGCAGCAGCAATGCCTTGGCCCACCCTGGTTTGCTACCTCACCTTCCTACTCAGCAACATGCCAGGCACTGCAGGAAGGCTGTCGGGGGAGAAATAGAAAGAAGCAGATGTTTTGCAAGGTGGGTGAAAAGATACAACTGTTTCTGTAAGAGCCAAGTCTTTCCTGGGGAAGGAGGATATGTTGCTGCTTGTGCAGATAGCCTGCCACTGCTGCAAATGCAGGAGCATCTGTTCATGTTGAAAGGCATGTTCTACTCTGGGCAAGGAACACAGTCCCTCATCCCTGCTGAAGTACTGCAGACTGTCACAGGAAGAAGAAATTAAAGTGGTGTCACCATTCAGAGATACATCTATGGTGACTTGAGCAAAGAATGAACTTTCAGTTAGAAAGATATAGAGAGCTGTTGAAGATAGGAACATAACAATCCAAATTTCCATTAACACAATACAGCATAGACTTGAAAGTCCTGACTGTGCTTGTGTAACACTGTATGCATGGTGTTCAACTGGAAACAAGACAGAACTGTGTTTCTGCACTTTCATTTAGAGCTCCCAGCTCAGAGGGATTTTATGTCCATAATCCCACCCACCTAACTACACTGGTAATTGGGTGCATTTTTCACGAAAATCATCTGCCTTGATAAATAAAATAAGTTGTTAAATTTGAGTTCAGCAGCTTGGGGTTATAAAGACATCAACTATCACATATTCCTTTTGTTCCGTGTTGACCTGATGAATTACCTTGGGATCTCATTTTTTTAAACACTTAAATCACAAGGAAAAAAAACCTATCCTCACCATCAATAAAGGGAGCTAATGGTGACAAATTAGCCAACATGGCAAGTACAAGACTCTTTCAGAGAATCATTCTATTTTATGCCTTTTTCTAGCACAAAGCTATTATGTTCCAATCTACAATTCCATTGAAGGCTATTATAAAAAAACACCCTTGTGCAACTCATCATACTGTAACAACTTCAGTGCCTTAGATATCCTGTTCCTAAAGATTCTGTTGTATTGCTCTCTGCATGAACTTTGAAAACATGGATAAGAGCTACCAGCATTTCATACTACTAACCTTGAGGGTGTTCCCTGAATAAAAAAAAAATCAGGCAGCTGCACTGAGCTTTACTTCTGGAATTGCAGCTTATGAGTGGGTTTCCATTTATTAAACTAAATAAACAGATAATAATAACAACAACAAAATAATAATAACATTAACAACAATAATATTATTATTAATAAACAACTTTCTGAACTCAGTGTTCCACGCTATTACTGAGGAAATGTGCTAGATCTGTAATTCACCATTTCTGTTTATTTACAGTGATCTAATGAATTCAAGCAAATATCTGCATTGTCATTTTCAGGATTTTTCTCTCTAACAGGATTATTTCTGAAGTTCTTCAATGTTTTAGCCTCAAGCCATATGCAGTATGTCATTGACAGTAAAATTTTACCAATTCCTTTTGACAGGTAAGGTAGTATTGGCACACGATGGGGAGAAAAAGCTCTTTGGGAGGAAAAAAAGTTCATACTATTGTTGAAAAATAGAAATTCAGGACGGCTGAAGGAAACAGGTCAGCATGTAACTGTAGCAGCTTTAATATGTTACATAACCATTTGACAGCCACAACAAACCTGAACAAATTAGGTTTCTATCATTTCTAAGCTTGTTTACACTTATTCTCATAAATAATAGATTACACTTATTTAGCCTTTCATAATAAGCCTCATCTTTATTGGAAGCTATTGTGACATATAATTACAGTGATGGTCTTGTTTTTCAAGCCTTGAAAATATTTACTATTACAATTAATTTAAAACAATGTATGTATCTCAAATCAAATTAACATTTATAATACAACTTATGATTTTAGTGATATTTGTCAACCCTGTAGTGGTGTCAGATTTATTCATACAAATGTTGGCTTTCATTACCATCAACACTTACTTTAGGACATCATTTCTTCAGTAATTCTACTACCTAATATTATTTTTAAAGATAGTTGAACATTTGTTGTTGTGATCTTGTTCATTGCCAAATCTTAATCATATTTCTGACTTTAAGTATAAGCAACATTCAAGGTTGTATTAAATAATTATCTAAATTGTTCGCAGAGTCCATCATCCATATTTTCCATATGAAAATATCAAGAAGAATATTTCTTAAGACTTGTCAGGAGTACAGTAAAAATATTCAACCACATAAAGACAGAAATATAAATACTTGAAGAAATATTAATGATATGTTGTGAACTTCTGCAGACAGAGCACTAGATGAACTATCATTTAAGTGGGCCTTAATTATCGGAGATCTTGACTTTAGCTGATTTCAAATACATTTAAAATAGGATCTGACTCCTTTCTTTTTTAGTGTTTACAGGAGAGAATTTTTTTATCTCAGTGAGCGACTTCATGGATATGGATACACTAATACTATTCAAATATAACTCCTAAGAATATACACAATGGCCTCCTGTTAATAAGTGCTGCAAAACTGTGTTTGTTTTGAAGCTCTTTGTGTTGATTATTATAACATTATGAAAGTGAGGCCATGGAATGATTTTCAGGCATTTTTGTCACTGACAGCTAATGTGGAATTTTTGCCCAACTGTATTTTTAACAAATTAAGCTTCAACTGTGTCCCTACTTTGAATATCTTTATAAATTAGTTGTGTTTTTTCATTAATTATTTTTTAAATATTTCTAACAACTAGTATAACCATATTCTTAAGGAAGATCCAACATAAATAAGACAATGAAGATGCAAAAAATTGCTGAAGCTAACCACTTTCAATGTATGCACCAAGTACAGATAAACAATTAACTTACACATTTTTACCCATCTGCAAAGACATGCATTATTTTACCCCAAACATTTTCATACCCTGAAATTACAAAAAAACCTTGGACACAAATCTTACAGATTGATCCTGCAAATATTTGTGTGCTTAACTAGGGAGAATGTACTTAAAAGTCATTATACTGTATATTGCTTTGATCACCACAACTCTTATTATGGAGAAATGGAATGTAGTTCTCCAAATATCTTATGCGACCTTTTTTTTTTTTTTGAAAATATCATTCTCACTAAACTAGATCCTTCTCACACTAGAGAAGGGGCTACAGTTCACTCAAAGTAGCTAGATCAATTATTTTCTATACAGCAACAGAATAGACTTCATTGCATATCTCATATCCACAAATTTATGCAGCTGCTCTGGAAAATTTGGTAGCTCTCTATCTTTGAATTTTAATATAACCTTGATGTTTGCTTTGTTAAGGTCATTCAACTCCTATTATATTATTTTTCATTCTTCCTTTCTTGAAAAAGTTCAAGAAATAGCAAGACTCGTTATATTTTTCTGCCGGCAGATTGTGACACATTGAGTGTAATCCAGAATTATATCAACTGGAACACTCTTTTGTGAAGAAATGTTAGAGGTGACTGCCATGTTAGGGCGGGAGAGGGGGGAATGAAAGAACTCTGTTGTTTCACTTCACAGATTGCCATCAAACACATCTGTATGATTTGCTTCTGACAGACCAGCAGATTATAAACCTATATAAAATGAAGAAAATTATGAGACTTGTACCCAGCCAGTAGTTTCCATCAGTATATAGCCTTGATTCATAAGTGGCAAAGAAACTGAGCATTCTGCTGACATCCCAGGTGAGTGGACACCTCTCCACAACTGAACCAGAGTTGTTCTGACCCACCTGGGAACCCAGTGTAGGCAATGTCACTTATGTACTTCAGGATCCTTTGTCAGAATCTTCGTCATTTTTCTTTCTGGTGCAATTTGTAGTAAGGGCAATAGAAGAATAAATGATGGTGAAAGAGAAAGCGGTTCCATGCTGATATTTTTCTGCAAGCAGAGTGAACATGCTACAGGAAGGATTAATATCCAGAAGTCCTAGCTGTACCTTAATTCTCTTTCAGCATAACCTCTGTTCATACTGACTGGATGTGGCAAGTTGAGCTGAATGATGTAGTCGTGAGGGATAGCTAAGATCAGCTTTCTCAGAGAAACACACTCTTGTATTCTCTTCTGGAATCACTCTGTGCATCTGTGTCTGTGTCCAAGCCTTGCTGAAGTGTGGTTGTTTAGACAATCCATTCAAAAAAACAGCAGTTTTCTTCTTTTAAGACAATGTTAAAAATTGTGATTCTCTTAATTGTATTGTTGTACCTAAGGCTGGACATCTCATGAATTCTTATAAATAAAAGAAATTAATGAAATTAGTAAGAAAGACAAATTTTAACTGTTTTAAAGGTTGAAGATTTGGGAGTTTTGTTGGGCTGGGGGTGTTGATTTGTTTTGTTATGTTGTTTTGTTGTGTTGTTGTTGTTTTTTTTTTTTAATTGTAAATAATATCTATATCATGTTCATAACTGCATTGAGACCAAAAGCTTGATCAGTAAATCTTTTGCATCAAAATTGCATTTGTACCATTAGGTTTTAAAGACTTTATCTAGGAAAAGTTAACACAAAATTGGACTGGAATGCTCTGGTGCATACTCTTGAACACAGCTTCATACCTTAAAGATATATAGCTATATTTTCTATCTCTAAAGGGTTGTCTAAATGTTTCTGATTTCTAATGAAAACTCTGATAATGAAGCTATCATCACAAAATGAGATATAAAAGTACTTAGATGTAAGTACTGAAATGGTTTCAATGCTTAATGAGAAATAAAATATGAAAAACAATACTCTAACTTTGAACCAAGACCTTCTGAATTAATAATTTGTTGGTGTCATATTTAACTGTAAAATCTGAACATAGTCATGCCCTTCTATAGGACACAGATTTATGAGACAGTTTACTCATAAAAACTGCCATAAGAGAAGTGCCAAAAAATTAGTGTTTCCAAAATGTCAATCTAAATTATTATATAAAATGTAGAGAGCAAGAAAGAGAACATTCATATGCATCTATGATTGGTAAATAAGACGAACTACAGTACACTTGAAATTACTTCTTATAAGCTTTTATAACATTTCCTGTACTTTTTCTCTGTAAGTTATGTTTTGGTTTGGTTTTGATAATAGTTATAAGATAAAAAGTCTAATTCCAAAGGAAACCTTTTCAAAATTGAAAATGTGCTTGTATTTGTTAGAGTAATAGAATTATTGTCTATTTTCCCCTTCCCTTGGCCTTTGTAACTTTATTCTGTCATAAGAGGTCTCCATAAAACTTCATTTAAATTATAATTATTTTCATTCTCATTTCTTCTGTAACTCTCAGTGCAGCCCTAAAATGGCTACAAGATTGACTATGCTATATAGTATTTTTTATTATTTTACATTCTCCTCAGAATTTCCATGTATAAGTGGTCATAACGGGAACAGCAGCCTTATTTCTACATATTTTTTTTCTCTTGAAGCCATGGAGTTATTCCAAAGATTAACTTAAACCATTATATTTATGATAGTAAATTGTATTTGGAGATTATATGAAGAATCCTTCAGTGAGCTGTTGCTGCTTTGTGTCTCTCTGGCACAGGGAAGCAGCTGTAAGTTCTCTGCATTAGCAAGCTTTGCAGCTGCTTTTTCCTGCCAGCATGACACAAAGCAGCAAGACTATCCTGGTGGATCTGGTCTATACCTGAAATCCCTTAGATTAGATATATATCTTTATACATCACTGCTCAGGACTTTGGAAATTTAGTTTACAAACCAGACAACATAATGAGAAGAACAGAACAGACCAACAAGATGACTGGCTAGCTTTTGTTAAGGAGTGATACAGATGTAGTTCAAAGCCTTTAGACCAGGCATTCCTCACGTACTTCACAAGAATTTATATACTGTATATACAACATAGTACAGAGATATCATGATTTCTCATTGCCCATGCTAAGTCCTTGACTTCCAGAGCTTTTGATTAGACCTTGACTAAATTACAGGGCACTCTACTTCCATGAGAAATACTGTTTTTTCTGTTACAGCCAGACTTGTTCTTCTGGTGTTTGGATCAGTTTACATCTTAGTTGTTTTGGGTTTTTTTTTGGTTTTTTGGGGTTTTTTTCCATCTATTAAAGATGATAGCTTTCTCTGAATAAATCTAATCTGAGTACTCAGATTTTCATCTATGTTGCCATGCCCTCACTGAACTCAGAACTATCAGCTTGCCCTAAGACCTTCAGAGCTCAGGAAAGAAAGGTGACCTGCTTCAGGCATTCACAGAATGATTCAAAACCCACCAATCCACTTTGATTACTTCCAGCTGTACCTTGAGTCCTGCTTGAAGCATTTCTGGGCTGTGTCAGGAAGAAGAGACTGTTTTAGCATGTCTCCCCACAGTCAACTGTACTACCCTCTATGCCAGAAGAGCAAATGGTTTCCATGGTATGAGGGTCAAACAAATCAATATAAAAGTCTTGCCTTTTTATTATTTTTTTTTAAACAGAATTAATTAAAATTCCCTTTAGGGGAGCAAGGCAAAACAAGAGGTAAGAGATAGCACCTGTTTTAGTTCTTTAACAGTTTTTTTGTTTCCCCCCCCTGCCCTCTCCCCCCCAAAAAAAAACAACCCAAGAACCAACCTTTCAGAAATATCAGCATGCTGAGTCTTATTCTGGCCTACTAAATATAGCCATGAAATATTCCAGACTATCGTCATACAAATAAAACCCTTTTGTGAAATGAGATAATATTTGTATAGGATTACTTTCTTTCTGCATGTACTTAGAAGTGCAGAACTAATTACTATGTCAAAGAAAATGGAAAAAAAAAACAAAACACTTTACTATTTCTAGCTGTACGGTATCAGATGTTTTCATTTTATTTTTAATTATTATTATTCTTTAAGGAGCGGAGGATTGCTCTGTTCTTTTGAAATGGAAAGATCTATTCCTATGGGAGATATGAATGTCTGGTCTACCACTGTATTTGGCTTGATGAAGTTACAAGATGGCCTTCACTTGTTATGGATTGATTATTATGCAAAATACTCCCTACAGTGAAGGTAGGGATAATGGTCTTGTTTAGAGGCAACATATACCATTTTCATGCACAAGTTAACTTATGACATAAAACCAGTAGCTGTATGACTGGAAAAGAGTATTTTTCAAGTCAGCATAGTTTTTTCTGTATGGAATCAAACAAATAATGCATATAAATAGATGTAGATATACACGGAAAACTCTGAAACATATTATTTTTCAATTAAGAGTAAACCTCATCTTGTTTTGAGGACCACTTCTCAAGTTTTGTCTGTCTTTGGGATGAGTCCTTCCAGTTTCATAAAAAGCCACTTCAGATTCTTTATTCACTTGAAAGCTTAGGCTGGATTGATTTATTCCTATACCATGATGGCTGAAAATGGTATAGGCCTTAGGGTACAATCTTTCAGTGAGAAAAGGAAAGTTTAGTTTTAACACAGTCAAGAGTTTAATTTTATTTTATTCTGTCAGCATTGTAACATTTCACAAATTTCAATACTTTCTTTTCCTGTTAGGGGCATATATTTTACTGGTACTTTTTTGAGGGGCAAGGGTAGGGAGAATTCAGATGGTGGGATGTGTGTCCAATGAGTGAGAAAAGTCACCATTAAAGGAGTAATCAGGACTTTAGTTCAGTTCCATAAATTCTCTGTGTAAGCATATTCCTGTCAGCTGTATTTCTCATATATACAATGTCCTTGTGTTAGCATCAGTAATGATTCCACTGCATGGGAAGAGAACACACAGTCACCCAAGGCTTTCTCTACAGTCAGGGAACAAATGGACATGCTTAGAGGGTAATCCTTCTGAACTAGTTTGGAGAAGAACTCCACCCTTAAGAATTGAATCTTTTTTTTCCTTCTTATCTCTGGAATTTAGAGAGCTGAAGACATCAAGTTTGGATGTATGCATCTAAATCAAGATGGATAAATCCTTCCCTTGGTTTTTCCACTGATGAGCTTAAGCAGGTCGCTGTATTCATAAGGTTCTGTCTGATACAAAAAGTTCAAGGAAAAACAGGCACACAACAGTCCTGTGACTCTGAAAGAACAATCTGAAGACACACATGAGCATTTTAGCGACTAACCTAGCCACAGGCAGGATGGACCAGGAGGTTACTTTGTCCTACAGAAGTGCTGGTCCAGAATAGCACTCTTTATATGATATCTGTTCTCACACCTCCCAGTGTGAAAGCTAATGTTTAAAGAGGTACACATATACCATAGCAACCTTATATATTTCTAAACATAACCTGTTCTGCTACTAGCAGTAATTAACCCAGATCACCTACCCACATGACGAAAATATTGTTACTTGGCGAATTAAAATGCAGCCCTTTGCCAGATATCTAGAGAATCACATCCTATTGGGGTTAATTGAAGTTGAGAAAAATGACAAGTTAACCACCTTGCACTGTCAAAAAGTGGCTATAGCAGAAAAAAATTGAAGCCATACTCCTAAAAGGCTGAGATTTCTTCATGACTAATAGCCACACAGATTTAAAAAAAAAAAAAAGGAAAAATTGTTTCAGCTCTATAATTACAACAACTTCAGGCAGTTAACTTAGATGCTGCATTTAGAAGACCTTGATGAAAACAGCCCAGCCTGCACTTTTGTTGAAAGACAAAAATAATTATGTGTTCTCTAACACTGTAATAGTTACCACGTAATTACATGAAACTAGATAATGTATTTTATATTTATATTCCATAATTTAAATGCATTGACAGTAATACTAATAACTGAATAAAGCAATCATGCACACCCATGGAAACCTGTTCTAAAATGTAACAATTCAAAGAAATAATACTGTGAGGAAGGAGGAAAGCACAGCACATGTTGCTTTCTTGCCTTAATTTTTCTCTCCTTTTTAAATTTTGCTTTTTTAAAGAGTACTTACTCTTAAAAACACACTTCCTTTGCCCATTAAAAAGAAGAAAAGTCTATAAAACAAAAGCAAGTTAGAGTGTCTTCCTCCTGACTGGACATGTTCCATCTGAAGCTAAATATAGATAATCATTGAAGCAAGATAGTCAACAAGTGTCTTTTGAGCAGCATGTGGCTCTTAAGCAGCTCCAGTGCCTTTGCATGCTGAGAGAGAACTATGTGTTCAGCAGGCAGGCCACTGAAAAACCTCTGTCTCCAGCTGTGAGAGGAAGCAAGTCAGCCAACACTGCAGAGGTTGGTGTTGCCCCATCATCCCAGGCTGTAAATGCATGCTTGTCCAGACGCAGCCCACGTTGCACTGAGGACGTTTTGAGTACCAAAAGCAGATCTCATCACCTGAGCTTTCCCTTAACATCTCTTTTCAAACTGAATGCTACATATCTCGGTATTACCAGCCTAGTGACCGTAAGGAAACGTGAAAAGTACTGGAATTATGAAGTAAAACCACTCTTCTGTGATTTTGCATCAGGTTAATGAGAATACTTTGTTTTTCTAATTACAGCTGAAAGCAGTGAGAGTGTTAATACTACAACACAGAGCTTTCTCCTTACTATTAAGACAGCTTTTCTTGAAAAGAGATTAAGGAACTTATTTTCTTAATTTCTCATGTTGGTCAGAAAGCAGCTTCTTATGCTTGAACACAAACAACTTTGAGAAAACATCACAGAGGTTTTCCTCTGCTGTTTTATATGTAATTTTAAAAGCACTAATTCCTAAAAAGCTTTTGTTTAGGTTTGTGATAAATGACCACTACTGCTGTAATTAAAAGAAAATAATTTTTGTTGGTTTCATGGAACAAGGTTGTTTGGCTGTGACTTCTAAAAGGTATGATTACATTAAATATTTTACAAGGCTTTTAAATGCTTGATGATAGAGATTCAGCATGATCTATTCTCATGCTGGATAGCTGGGAACAATAGGCCTCTTTTATTGTTCCCTGTAAAACCAATGAAATGGAACCAATTGAAATATTGTGCACAGAGTCACAGGTGCAGGATAATAGTGCTTTTCTGAATGGTAAGAACACAACAAAGTGCATCTCAAGAGCTTTGTTTGTATGGAGCAGACCTCTTCTCAGAATGGACTGTCTGAAGAGGCTTTGCTTAATGCACTGTTTAATAGCACAGCTCTTCAAGGTCTACCCCACTCCATTATGACATGTGCACTACTGCTCCTTGGATATGAGAACAGAAGCAAAACAACAGGAAAAAAAGACTGTGGTTTACTTAACCCAAATGACTACCACTCACTTTCCAAAATACACAACAATGGAAAATATTAGACCAAATCAACATTCACAATATATGAATTTATAATCATGCAAGAGAGGAGACCTTCTACACATTAAAGGCTTGTTTGTGTGGTAGAAAGGATAGAATTTTCACTGAAATTGAGATCACAGAAGCCTCGTGATTGGGAAGGTGAGTGAGGTCCAAATTGCAATGTAATGGGAATTCTTCGGTTACAACACTGCAGCCTAAATGTGTAAATAAGGCACAAATTTGATGTAATAATCTTTCTTAAAGTCATTTGTACTCCTTTTGTTTGAATGAACTGTGTTCTTGAATGTCTTAGCAAAACTTGAGGGTGTAAACACCTCTAATAATTCTATGTGGGCACAGCTTATGCTATCACACATTTTAGCTAGCATTGCAAATTATATGGTATATTGAAATTGTGAGTACCACTAATTATGTAAAGATGCTTGTCATCTATGAAATACTGATTTTGCGTTCAATACAGAATGACCAGGGCATGAGGTGAAGGAGATGCAGAAAAACATTGTTCTAAGCAGGAATAATTTTTTGCTTCAAACATTCTGTCCATTTTCACGAAGAAATCAGATTGAGTTAGGGCACATGCTGTGAATTCTTTATGATGTCCAGTATGTAAATGCATTGAATCCTGAAGACTTAATTGTAAATTATTGCAAGAGAATGCTGGGGTCCCAGTCCAATCCTAATGGGGATACTGTTGCAACTAGCCATTTCTTCCTCTTTCTAGCAGAAAGAACAGATGTAAAATAAAAGGCAAAAGATTAAAGGCAAAAGAAAAGAACATACTGTACTAGTGACATCAGATTAAATGCAATTGACTGTGAAGTTTAACTGATCAGAAAGTTGAAATCATGGAACAGTCAGTGTAATATGCTGCTTTTCAAAATACTTAAGATCACTAGACTAGAAATTCACTTTTATCTTTCTCTTGAAAAGATCATTAGTATTTTAATTAAATAATTACTCCCTAGCATCTACATTTAGAGTACATTGAGAAAAAACCTTAGATGAATATATTTGATGTAAAAGTTTTCCAAAGGGTCATGTGAGATGGCTTTCATGTTATATAAAGAATTTTTCTGACTTCTTCAATGATTATTTATCATCCCAATAATGAAGAATGCATATTTTGAAACAATATATGGCAAAATCAGTATTCATTTTTCCTACAGGAGTGGACTTCATACCATTCATTTGCTATGGTTAACAGGCTATGCATAATTTTTCTGTATTTTGAGATATGCGTTACTCATCATCTCCCAACAGTCAGCAGAGAAAAGTAGCTGCCATGTCATGAGGCAGCAGTAGGTTCAGTAAGTGGTGTGCCTCAGACAATGACAGCCCCTCTCTCCACTTGTTGTAGAGGAAACTGGAGACTACAAGCTCAGGGTCAATTGGTCCTTTTTCTTTTCCAGTTGTTTTTTTCTCACTTCATCCCATACACAGATTTCTTGTTTTCACACTTATAACTGCACAACTTCTTTGTTTCTTGATGCTTATTATCTCTGCTTTCTCTTTTTGTGTTCTTTCTCTTCCACACTCTTCCTTATGTTATCTATAGTTTAACATAATCTAGTTTAGCCCTCTACACTGTGTCTTCAAACACTATTTCTGCAGCAATAGAGTTTCATTTCAGGTTAAAATGTTTCCTCCTGTTAGTTTTTCAGACTGTTCACAACTAAACTTCTTTCAAGTGAAGTACGAGGGAAAATGTTTGTCTCTACATATTTATTTCCATTTACTTATGCAGCAATCTTAAAATCACAATAAATACCTTTTTTATATAAAATTACTTAGAATGCAATATAATTTAAAGATAAAACTTAAGAGTAACCCTCCCTGAACAGAGATTAACTTTATGCCTAGAGCATAACATCATAATAGAGAAAATTGAAAGCTGAGTTTGAGAAGCCAGAAGAAGAATGGAAACTTAAAACACACCATAATACTTTTTTTTACTCTCTATAGCAGATATTTTTATCTCTTAAGACTTTCTTTTAGGTGTCTCCATTTATTCTTTTCTGATTTTTTTGTCAACAAATATGCATAAATCATATTTTTAACTTTAAATTACTTAAAAAATGATGAAGTTGACATTTTTGACTAGAAAAAAAGCTTGAGATCTAAAAGAGTCATACATACTCCATACTTACTAACTGATGACAATTTTTTTACACAACTGAGCTAAATTTTTTACTTACCTTTTGTTAATAGACCAAAAAAAAACAAGGATTCATCATGGATCAGGAGAATTGACATCAGTATTTTAGTTCTAAAGAAATTATTGTTTTCTTTCTCTTATATGCAGAGTTTTCCAATTTAAAATTTTTAGTTTACTTCTGATTGGCTTTACAGCATGGTCCAGGGTTTAAAACTGTAATATATCAAGAAGGATTTCTTAAAACTGAGCTGTCTTTCTTGCTGTTGTTCTCTATCATTTGGCTGTGTATTTTCTCTGTCTTACAATTCACAAGCTATTTCTGTCACTCTTCTTCTAATTTTTTTTTTTTTTTTGGCCAGAGATGCCAGCTTCGAAAGAAAATAATAATAATCTGATTTTCACTTTTATTTTTTACTCCAAGATTAGTAGGCTGAATTGACAATTAAGAGCTGTTGGTATTCTTTCTCCTCTAATCTGTGGGTATTCTTTCCCTTCTAATCTGTGGATACTCTCCTGTTGGGTCTATTATCTTCTCAGCCTTTGTTTCACAACTTAATACTGTTAGCAAATGTCAGTATTCATCAGTATCACAGTTTGTTTTACTTCAGAAAATGCTTTCAGTTGAATAGAAATGAAAGGTGAAATACCATGAGCAAGAGTGTTAAGCACTGAGACTCAGTTCTTCAGGATGATGATTTTATGATTGTTTTATAGCTCCCAAAGTATTACACTTTCCTGATAGACAGAAAAAGTGAAAATTTTAATCCATCTCCCTGTACTTGCTGTACATTATCTGCCACAGGAGAGAGGAGGCACGTTTAAAAAAAAAAGGCACAACTTTCCCACAATACATCTATTCAACCACAGGCAAATTTTCTGCTGCTCTTGAACTTGGTAGAAGTTCTGCAGTAAATGTGCTAGTAGGAATAACACATTTCCCATTGTGTATAGTGTGTGCTGTACCACTCATCCCAATCCGACAGTGTTATGGGAAGCAAAGGAAGGGAAAGCAAGGGAAGTTAAAGCAAGGCAAGGGGAAAGAGAAAGGGGAGTGGGGGGTGGGGTATGGGAAAGGGGACAAGGAAAGAATAAAGGTCAAAGTTTAAGAAAAAGGAAACAAAATACCTGAATATGTGTCTCTCCCTTGTTCAGTTAATATGACTGAGCGTGCTTGTGGAAGAACTGTATAAAAGTATGAAAATGTATATAGCTTAAATACACATATAAATATATTCACTGTATGGATCTGGCTGGGATGGAGTTGATTTTCTTCACAGTAAGCCAGTATAGTATTGTATTTTGGATTTGTCACTAGAACAGTGTTGATAACACCAATGTTTTGGTTATTTCTGTGCACTGCTTGGACAACATTAAGAGTTCTGTGGTTTGGTTTTGTTTTGTTTTTTTTCCAATCTGCTGCCTGCAACGGGTAGGCTAAGGATGCAAAAGAAGTTGGGAGGAGACAGAACCTTGGCAGTTGACCTAAACTGACCAAAAGGACATAGCAAGCAACATAACATTATACTCATCATTAAAAAATGGGGGGATGAAGCCATTGCTCAGAGACTAGCTGGGCATACTTGTGGGAAGTGGTGAAGGATTGCCTTTGCATCACTTGTTTGGTTTTGGTTTTCTTTTTTCTCTTTCCTCCACCCCTTAAACTGTCTCCATCTTGACTTCTGATTTTTTCTCACTTTTAGTCTTCCTGCTCACTTTTAGTCTTGTCCAGCTGGGGCAGAGCGGAGTAAGAGAGCAGCTGTGTGATTTTTAGGTGCTTGACAGGATCAACCCACCACCACATAGAAAGCAAGTATTTTCATGTTTCTGAAGCAGAAATAATTTCTTTTCTTAGAGAGAATAAGGGAAAAATTAACACTTCAAGTGGTGGCACAGAGGTCTGGTAAAGGATAGTGTAATTTACAGAGTGCTCACAAGTCCTGTGAAGATAATCTTAAATTTGTGCAGTGTGTTTCAACATGAGTACTGAATATGTAAATATTCATTGGAGAGACATAAAGAAGGAAGCAAGAAATTATTTAGTATTTTAGTAGCACATTTACGAAAAGAGAAATACCAGTTTTAGCTCTTTTATCAATATTTTTGTCTCTAGAGTTATTCAGGTAAAATGAAAGTGTTCCATCCTCTAACAATGTGGCTAATAAACATCCTCAACAATGACAGATCTTAGTATCCCTTAAATGTTCCTGTTAAAAACTAATCAGACTTAATTTTCTTCAGCTGTTGGGTGCTAAATATGACTAATTAATATTACAAATTTAGAGTCACATCCGTAAAAAAAAGTTCTTCCCTTACAGCTTGAGGCTAGATGTCATTCTATTAAAATCATTACTTAAATCACAGCCTTCTTGTAAGTTTACACAAGAGCTAGCTTAGTATTTACCTGTATGATTACTTTGTGAATTGTATTCAATTCTAAGTAGTTTTCTCTGTTCACAGTATATAAAAAAAAATTGTCCTTTGTGAAGATTATTGAGTGAATATAGAATTTGAATAGTACAAAAAAGGGAATGAAAAAAATGCTGAAGGAAATGCTCTGAACTGAAAGAACGTCAGAAAAATTATAATTTCCTATTTAAAATATTAGTCTATTGTTATTAATTATATTTGACACTGTAATATTAACTATAATAATAGTAGATAAAAAATGAAAATTGAAGATGGGCAGCTTAAACCAAATATGAACAGTTCTAAATGCTGCAACTATTTCACAGGAAACATTTTTTCTCCACCTTGTAGCAAAGTGGTAGTGAATGTCAAGCTAGTTAATCATAGCCTTTTTCCCTTTCCTAACTCATAATCTTTTTCTGCAGCTTTCCTCTCTCTCCACTGCCTCAGTCTCCATTAAAACTATACAGGCGGCTCAAAGGGCAGAGCTTGCTAAAAGTACTCATGGCTGGGCCAACATGTAAATGCATGTAGTAGTTCATTATTCTGGGGAGTAAGTACAAGCAACATTGTGTATATATATATATATAAAATATTGAGAATATGTAAAATTAAATTGAATAACTATGAATCAATACACACTGGTACTAACGTATCCAGAAGAAATTTTATTTTAATTGTTATTTTAATATTTAGATTGACTTGATTGAAAACTTTTATATGTGAGCCTTGCAACCTGATTTCTAACACAAAGCAATAGGGAAAATCATAGCAAAACAAAAGAAGTATTTGGAATCACAGAACTGTGCACCCGACCAGTCAAAGTGAATAAATCAAACCAGTTAATGGATTTCATTTACTCTGTATCATGCTTTTGTTTGTTTGTTTGGGCTTCTTTTGTTTTGTTTTGGGGTTTCTGGATGGATTTTAGTTTGGTGGGGCTTTTGATGATTTAATTGTTTGGGTTTTTTTTCCAAAAAGGCTATGTAAAGTCAAAATCATTTGCCCATTTAATGGTATCTAATGATGAGAATTAATTATTGACTCGGTATCTCCTTTTGACCAAGGATCTGTACCTGGTACATGGTTTTTACCATGTAGTTATAGCTAGGTATTGCTCCCTAGAAAAGTTCAGTGAGTAAATAAATAAATAAATAAAATGCCTAAGAAAGTTCTACAGACATTTTATCTCCTAGTTTATTTAAGGTTATGTAATGTAATATTAAGGTGATTAAGAGACATGTAATCCCAAACAGCAGCATAGTTTTACAGTTTCCCAGTCTGAAATTGTCAGATTGTGCCAGATTTATATCAAAAAAAGGATTCCTTTTTCATTTCTGCACACTGAGAAGGATTCATGATTCCAAGTGTAAAGATACATGTTAAAAAGATAACCCAAATTAATGAGGAATAAGACACATAGATAAACATAAAATGTAAGGAATGAAACTATGACAGAAAATGGTTCATTAAAAAAAAAAAACATAGTTTGCTCATATGCAAAAAGAACTATATTCATTTTTTTCCATAATTAGAATTGTCTTACCCTCATAAATGACAACTTTCAATCAGTCTTCCAGTAAAGTGACCTACAGCAACCATATTATGGCACAGACATTTCAAATTGTCAGTGTAAAAGCAAGCACAGAGGTTTCTGTATGGTGTTGAGTATTTCAGGATCTAGGAGACCCAGATAAACTGGTACTTGAGAACAGATAAGCTGCTTCCCAGCTTGGCACACTGTGAGGAGGGAATAAATAAAATGTCAGCGGTAGAGAACACATCAGGGAGCAAAGATCTCTGATTCAGCCTCATACTGCTGAGCTGAGCTTGCGAAGTTGAATTATTCTTTCTGCTTTTCCTTTACCTTAGTTCTCCAAGAACTCCATTGTCAAAAATAGTGGAAGCTGATCATATATGTTACTTAGGACAGGTATTTTAGGAGGTTTTCCCCTACTACCCCACATTTCTAGGCAACTTAGCCTTTCTACTTTGAAAAAGGCATTAATTCTTTCCTTATTCTACTGAAATATTCATACACAATTACTCTAAAAAATATGATGAACAACAAATTTAATGTTAAAGAACCTATCAGGCTCAGTATAAGATTAAGGACCATAACCTAGGCATCATCTTTGACTCAGCCTGCTCTCCAGAGCCTCATAACCCAGCTACATCTAATTTTTGTTGATTCATTCTGCATAATAGCTATAAGATACTATACTCCTCTCTGTCTATGCAGTTAAATCGCTCCCTAGATCCTCCTCATCTCATATCTTGCTTATTGGAAGACTTATTTTTCAGCTTTGAGAGATGATCTTGCCTCACGCAAATCTATTCAAAATGCTACTGTAAGGAGTATTTTCCTAGCTCTCTTCTTTTCCCTTTATGCCTTTCCACTGATTTTTCTATCTCATCAAATATACACTATTTGTCTTTATTAGCAGGTACCCTAATGGCCAATCTTCACACTATGTACCTACACTTCTGTTTCTATGAGCCCAAGCCTGCCTGCCTTCATCACTCTTGCTACATTTTTCAGCAAGCAATTTCAGGCTTATTCTTATACTGTCTTTCATGCCTGGGAGAATCTCCTTTAAAAGCCCCCTAGAGCTATCTTGTAATCCACCATCAATTCCCTTCCTAAAACTGTTATTGGCTATGATGCATAAAAGAAACCAAAACCCCTAAGCAATTGGTGCACTAAAACATAGCCTATATTGCTAAGCAAAGTTTGCCTCATGATCTCTTTGCAATGCTCTGTTTTCATCCTGCATTCAGTACATAGACTGTCATCTCAACTGAAGCAAGAAAATACTTTAGCTCTACTTCACACCTTATAGCCCAAAGGGTCATAACTCATTATTTGGATTCCGAGGCATTAGCTAAATACAGACAGCAGCAGATGAAGTTACTCTAGCATTTTAAGTACTCTAGAATTGTCTACAATCAGGTGTCCATTTCTTACCATTTTACTCTTTTTTCCCAATGTATATTGAAACAACTAATTTAATTGGAATAGCCTGATTTACAGGAAAACTAAGTTTTTTAAGTAAAATTGTTTTAAATTATTGGGTGAGTAAGATCCCTTTGGATGTTATAAACTTCATTATCTAAGCTAGTCTCTGTGTGCAGACAAGGGAGGGAAACCATCATGGAATTATACTCTTTTTAGTATCCTCTGCCTGTAGAACAGTCAGTGTGTGACAGGATTTAATGTCAACAGCCATTTAAAGCTAAATTAAATTTTACCTATGTTTTTTCAGGTCAGTGACAGATAATTGTCAGTTTTAAAGCAAATATTAGAATTTATTTATGTTAAATCTAGATGCAAGGATTAAGACCATTGAAAAAGGATACCATGACAGCCCAGACTTTGTCTAAATCTGTCCAGATCCCCTTCCCCGATTTCCTTTCACTAGGTGTGGGGAAGAGGTTGTTCTACATCAAGACCTTACCTCTTTATGTAGTCAGGATGCAAGCAGGCATGAATTTATGTCTGGTAACTGGGAAGACCTTCTAGGTTACCTAAAGAAGTGAAACCTCTTCAACCTATAAAACACCTTTAATTTAATAATAAAAAAAAAGCCAGCAGGCTTCAATACTCTACAAAACAACCTCTGCAAATAATTTTCCATTTTTCATAATTCCAAGAGAAATGTTATACGAAAACAAGTAACTCAAAAGAAATAACCAATGAAAACTGAAAACTCCTTGCTCAAGTCCTAGTTCCAAACTTGACAGTACAACTGGCTCTTTTCACAGTAGCAGAAGAAATTTCAGTCATAGATAAAAGGCTTTATATGTCTGCCATATAAATTAAATGCAAAAACATAAAAAAGCTCAAAACATTGTTAACATAGTAAACATGCAAAAGAGAGAGTCTCCTAAAGAAATTTCTAAAGGAATTTTAGTCTCCTACTAACTAATATGTATAACATGCTAAGAAAAACTGAAAATAAGAATGACCTTAATATTATCAAAGAATATAAATAAGGTGAATTTTATATCTTTTGTTATATTCATTGCAGACATATTTTTAAAACTTTTTAAAAGCAGAGAGTTCATGCTACTTCTAGCACAAAAGTCCAAAATGTAAAATTCCTGGGATAAGAAAGATGGACAAAGTTTTCAGTTACACTACCTGAAAAATATGCCCAGACTATTATTGCATCTGCCGCAGATGAAGAAACTACCTTTATGCATCATTTATCCATTCAATGGTTTAGAGCTCCAGCTATTCCAGGGAGGTCACAAATACATCGGCTATCAAAAAGAACTAGATTCTGTGCTTGGTACTATGATTTAGTGTGTAAGAATCCCTAATATCTGTGTTGTGAGACAGCTGGTTGCACATCTGAGGTAGTTCAAATGTGCAGATAATTTACTTTAGTTTGTTTGAAACTTATGTTCCCTAAAATAATTAAATATTAAACTTTTTCATGTGAAAGCATAGCTATTCTACGAGTCCAAGAAGGAAACTTGCCTATGCTAATAAGATATAAAGGATGTGATGTTTTTGACCAGTATCAATCCACTACAGAAGGAATTAAGATCACTGGAATTTCTGCTCTGCAGCTATCCTAGATAACAGATTACAAGAAGAAGGTAAATAGAAATTCTGTTTTGCAAATGACCCTAAATATTTCAGCATAGCAGATGCAAATGGAGTTTAGTATTATTAAGGTGTCCTGAGTAATTCTAGTATTACTAACTTCCTAGGCTCTGAGGGAGGAGTTTCCTTCTATATCAAATATATTATTTGTGGAAAACAACTTCCTATAGGGCCTATAAATGGAATTTTCCCAATGAGAAGTTCAGAATATTAAAGTGTTGCTTGAAGGTTGCTTAGTTTAAACTCACCTGAGATCACCCATCTGGCAAGATTACAATTAAACTCTTTGCCAAGAAATTATGAAAACAAGAACATCTTCTATCCAACATAAAGAAAACCCTCTGCCTAAGTAGTAATACTTCTGTGAATTAACAGACTCATATTTTCAGCTGCAGCACATTTCTTATTTCCAGTACCTAATACATGACTCTTATTATTCTTTAAATCAAATAAATCAGCAGCCAGTTGTTCTCAGGTGTCTGTTCCCTGCATGGGGAAAAAAAACCAAAACACCAAAAAACTCTCCAACTCAAACAAAACAAAGTCATAAAACCACTGCATTCATTAATGGTTTGGGTGGCTCACTTCTGATACCTCCTAAAAGGACTACTTCATTATATTACCTCTTCGTTAATCAAAACTTCTAAAAATACTTTGTTATCAAAGGAAATTCTCACAGAACCCTTCAAGGATTAATTTCTTTTGTCCCAAATTGCAATATTCAATGCTGAAGTAACATCCTCAAAATGACTTAGTGAGTGCACAGCTAATAACAGTGGAGAAAATGGCAGAATCCAGTTTTTATGCTCTACTAATCAGAAAAGTCTGGTTTAGCTTTCTGAATGAAATGGCCAATAAAAACAAAAAATAACCCCCTGAAAAGTCTTAAATAATAATTTAAAAAAGAAGAAATATCATCTCAACACAATTTTAACATCACATTAATGAGAATACAGAAGTGAAACCAACAGCACAAAATGCTACGGGCTTAAAATTGTATTGAACTGGTGAGCAAAGTAAATACAAATTATCTATACCCGAAAGAAGAGTGAGACATAAAATACAGGTTGCTCTCATATTGGGTATTTCCAGGTGAATGAAATTTCTCTATGTGCCTGCAGTTTCATTGCTGAAATCAAGTACAGAAGCTTCATACTTGGCTCCAATATAATGAATGAAGAACCCAGAAGAAGCATTTGAGGTAACATATTTTCGAAAGGGAGCTCTCAGATTTGATTGGTGCACAGCAAGCTACAGGTATTGGGGTGCTCCAAAACTGCAGTTAGAACGGGTTTTATCTTTTAGAAAAGGACAAAAGAGTAGATAGATCTGCAGTTTAGCTACACTACAGAGACCAATTTTTTAAAAAAACATGTATTTTAGCTAACCCTTAGCCAAACATACTATGGCTTACCACAGTCACTGGACTTCAGACTATGTAAAAGTAGACATGTGACTTTTCTAAAACTGAAAAACTCCATAGAAATAAAATCAACATCTATGAGTGTGGAGGGTTAAGTATAAAGTAAGCAATAATCAGTATACAAGGTTTAAGGGACATCTCCTAAGGCACATTTCTAAATTCAATAAACTCTACTTTAAGGATCATCTTTTTTTTTTCCTTTTTTTTTTCTTTTTTTTAAACTTGTGGTTATATAATGTAAAACTCACAATGTTAGGATCTATATTTGGCTAAGTTTGCCAGTGGTTTGCACCATTCGATGAGCCTACATCTACCTTCCAATACCCTTGTTCCTCTGTCTCAAGTGTAGAGTCATCTGTTGGTATCAAATATTAAGAAATATAGCATTTTTCAATATTAAGTAAATCTTAAACATAGACAAAGGGAGCTAGAGGAAGACAATAATGTGGAAACAGCATAGTTTCACTCAGAGCCAAAACCAAAAGAAATTGCAAATAAGTGACCTTATTGTATTCTGCTGTATTCACTCTTAATAAAGTAGTATGGGTCAAAATACAGTGTGAATATGCTTAAGAAGTCAGAGAAGTGACACATTTACTATTATACATGGAGAGTTGTCATTTAATCCCAGCTGACAGCTCAGACCCACAGAACTGCTCACTTGCTCCCTTCTGCTAAGGGTGGAAAAGAATCAGAACAGTAAAAGTGAGAAAACTTGTGGGTTGAAATAAAGACAGTTTAATAGGTAAACCAAGAGCCGCTTTTACAGACAGGGAGAGGCAAAGCAAAGGAAGGAAATGATTCACCACTTCCCATGGGTGAACAAATGTTCAGCCACCTCCAGGAATGCAAGGATCCATCACACCTAATGTGACAAATGCCATCACTCTGGATGTCCCCCCTTTCCTTCTTCTTCTCCCAGTATTACACGCTGAACATGGCACCACATGGATGGGATAAAGAAAACATCCTTTGCCCATTTTGCTGTCCTGGCTGTGTCCCCTCCCAGCTCTGTGTGCACACCCAGCCTGCTCACTAGTGGGGTGGAGTGAGGTCAGAGGTAGCAAAGCTCTTGACTCTGTAAACTGCTAAGCAACAGCTAAAACATCCCTATGTTATCAACACACTTTTTATCACAAATTCAAACAGCACCCACCATACAAGCTCCTAGGAAAATAAATTAACTCTATCTCAGACAAAATCAGTACAAGTGCACTAGATTATTATATATATTGTAACCCTTATTATTGTAAAACTGAAAAGAAAAAAATCAAATTATTTCAGGGCAATCCAGAGAAAATTATCCTTGAACTCCAGACTATACTTCTGTCTTTCATTTGGTTGCACATTGAACTGAGAGAAAATGTGTCCCATATGGATCATTGCCAGGTTACCTGGACAATTTTTTGAGTCAAAACGGACCTCAGAATTCCACAAAGAAGCCAAATGGCCATCAATATATATCCTTACATGTAAACATCACTGTGCTCATTATAAATTACTCCTATCTGTCAAATGGGCAGCTGTATTCTGTCACTTATATCCTCAGCATGAATTTAAGGTGTCCTCCTATTTTTTGCTGCACTCCACCATGATGGTGGTAAAATTGTAAGTCACCAGAGGAGGATTCTGCTCAGAGAGGAAATCACACAAGCTCTTAACCAGATGCAGGTGGAGCAAGAAGGCTTAGTGCTATTGTACTGTTTGATCATCTAGAAGCAACTGCAAATCTAATCAGATCCCTATGTTGAGAACTTCATGAACAAAAACCAGGCACATACACTCAAAGCAGAGGAGATGATATAACCTCATCCAAAGCCTCCTGTTGCTTTCCACATCCCACAATAATCATTTAAGTCTGAATTGTATGAGACTTAGCCAGCTTGCTCTCATCTGTGTCTGAGAATTACCCAGACACAGGAAAATATTTGACAGCTTTTTATTTGGGGTGAGATAGAGGTGTAAAACTCCATGTCATGATTATGCTGAAACCATCATGTCTATAGTTTCATTTTGTGCAGTAAAGCAATAGAGTTTTGTGTCAAATATGATTAGATTTTACAGAATTTCTATAGCAGTTGTTACATCTACCTTTAACCATCTTTATCATTGAAAGGAGAGGTTGCCAGTGCTATCAATATAAAACTATTGCAATAGTTTCTCTAGTAAGAAATTAAAATATTTATTCATAGATGATGTGCTGGACTAAAAGATTAAGCATATCCTATTATGAAAGTATGGCTATTGCTAGTTTTAATTTCCATAGAGCTGCAACTTTTATGGCAGTTTTGAGATCATTTTGCGCCTGTAACAGTAGTGCACATATGAATGATAACAGTCCTAGAAGGTATGTCTCTCAAGGAAAGCAACGGGGAAAATGAAATTAAAATCAGAGTGATGGTTGAGTGGTGAACTTTGCAGTGTAAGGCTTACGGTTGAACTTGACAATCTTAAGGGCCACACACCCCTGAGATCAATGTTACAAAATTAGAGGCAACAACATAGCAGAGCAAAGACAGGGACAGTATTTTGGTACAGAGTGGCAAACAGTGATTTTTTTATAAAGCTTTGTACATCATTGACCAGATGTGAGAGGGCTCATTTGTTTCCATCAGTACAGCAGTCCTGAAATATATTACCTATCTGCATTTCCACTCACCGTTAGATGACTGATTTAGACAAACTATTAGATTACCAGAATAACTTTACAGTTGTACAGAAGAAAAGATAAAATATAGCAGTCATTCACCAAAGCTCACCTCTTTTTTTTTAACAGCAAACAAAATTTCCTAGGAAAGCAATCGAAGTAGCAGATCAACTGAAAGAGGAAGGTACTTTTCTGAGACAATTTTTTTCTCTCTCAATTCTTTTGAAGTGAATACAGAGATTTGTTGATCTAAGCCATCTCAGTTTATCAATGTTAATTCCACCCATCCTCCCCATTCAGCCAACACATAAGTAAATATCTACTAAAGCACATCTGAATTTAGGGATAGTCAATAGAGACCAAAAGGAAATTTTGCTTCTTAATCTGAACACATAGTACAGCTTTCTTTCTTAGTACATAAGGACCAATGTCATATGTGCTTTGGAAGCAAATAATAGTAGCAGTAACTATTATCATTTGTACAGAGTTTTACATTTACCAGTCTCTGTGAAAACAGTAATTACTTTACTGAAGCAGAGGTTCTGTCATTTACATTTCTCCAGGACATACACATTTTTATGTGTGAACAGACTGAGAACATATTGTAGGTATGTATTCTATCATCAATTAAGATTCCTTTTTAAACAAAGAGCAATCACTCTCAGAAAGCCAAATAAATAGCTGTGAGCTCAGACTTTGCTATTAGCCCATCAAAATTCTGTAATAGAAAAGAAAGAGAAGGCAAACTGGAAAATATGTTCCAAATTCTTAGGACTAGTTCAAGGACTGAAAAGTAAAAATGAAAATTAAAATAATTAAATTAAAAATAATTAAAATAAATTAAAATTTTCTGCTTCATATACATAATTTTTATTATAAGAACATAGTGTAGAAAAAATTGTTGAAAAATTGTACTAAAAGAATTAAAATATGTAAGAGTTAACTTCTTATGTTTTATTGTATTCTGCATTTCAGGTCTCTAGTTCTGATTACCTGTCCTAAATATAATGAACAATAATTGGAGGGTCCACGGCAGGGGTTGGATCTAGATGATCTCTAAAGTTCCCTTCCATTCTGCCTCCAGAGTAAAAGGAGTGGGAAAAACCTTCAAAATATAAGTCAACAGGCACACAAGAAAGCCATTCAAAAAATCATTGTGATAAAAAATCATGCTGAAGGGATCTGCATCAAAAAAGCCATTAGCTTCAAATACAACTGGTAAAAAGCAGTAGGTAGTACTCAAAGAACATCCTCACTGAACTGAATGAGGGGTTTATTGCATTAGGAAGACATCCCACGACCTTATTTAGATCTTATCTTTACAATATTTCCAGTTTCACATATGCTGCCTGAAACTCCATTTCTGTACAGGGTCCTGGGGGTGAGCTTCTTCTACCTTTGCAGTTGGCAAGAGGCACTGTGGGATGATCTATCTGATGATGGAGAGGAAATGTCTGTGGATGTTTCTCAACACCTTATCACCCAGAGTAAAATTCTAACTTCACTGAACTTTAAATCTAGGCCTATTTAACATTATGGCAGCACTAAACTGGCCTTTGTTAATGATAACCAGGTTTCTACCCAATGTGGTTCTCAGTGGCCACAAACATCACACATGTTCTAACATACAAAATGGGCAAGGCAGTCTTTTCTCTGGTCCTGAAGGCAGTCTCTCTTCTCCTTTCAGAGTGGGGTGGTCTCGCCCACACAGTCTGCGGTGAACAATGACTGACCTTGCTTTCTGGAAGCCAGAAGAGACAAAAAGCAAGGAAGTAACAGAGAAGCTTGTGGTCCAGTGCTCACAGCCTGTCCACTTAGCCTGATTAATGAGAAACATAGTTACAGGCTAAAAGACTAATCCTAAAGTCTGATGTAAATTAATGTTAGCAAAAATTAAAGAATATAGAAGGATTAGAAAGGATGTGGCCATATGTTACTTATATGTGGTTTTCTCTTCCAAATACGTTAAGATTTTTCTGTATCATTCAAAATATTCTTTTCAAAGATAACAGCACTTATAATGGTGGAAATATTTCAGCTTCATTCACTGATGTTAAGCAAATCTTCATTAGACAAACTCACCATTTATCAGACCTTGAAATTAATGGAGTTGCCTCAGGAGTGAATTCCACCCAATCTTTTTAGCTATGTTCTACCACAGATTGGAGTAAAGAACCTTTTAGTAAGTGACAATACTAGAATAAAAATTACTGAACCCTAAAGGAATGAGATCAAACTTCTGCAAAAATTAAAAGGAAAAACCCCATCTTCATAAGTGTAACTGCATTGTAACATTGGCCATGATCTTGCATTCCTACCCCTTTACAGCAACTGCAGCTGTAGGTCTCCAGACCAACATGGTTTAGAAAGGCACGCTCAGTGTAACAGCACAGGCATGCCATCAGAAAAATTATTTTAAATGGAGATCACTTCCCATGAGACATTGGTCCTGATTTATTGTAATAATGTTCTGTAGTCGAGGAGAAAATATACTGACTATCCTTTAGTGAATGAGATTCTATTATCTTTTTTATTCTATTGTCATTTCTATTTGTCTGATTCCCTGAACAAGGAATTATGTGGCCAAGAAGTACTGTATTTTTTCTAATTATAGCAGTTGCTTTGGTTAAAAAGGGTGCCACTTATTTAAAATCTTTGTCCTTCTCATTTATTTAAGACAAAAGTTAGCAGTGATCTACAAGTTATTGTAAAAAATTTATCCTCACCAAATCTGTTCCTACTTATTTCTTTCACAAAAGAGAAAATTTTAGCAGAAACTTCTAGATCAAACCTCTGAAAATAAAAGCTGAATCATTTAACCATCTCCAGAAGAGAGAGACTCTGAATGTAAATGAATGAGAAGCTCAAAACAGGTATTTTGCTTCCTTGTAAGAAAAAAAAAAACACCCAAACCACCCAATCAGACCAAAACAACTAACCAATAATACAATATAAATAATATAATATAAAATACTTGAATTTCTCAAAGGATGTCATTACTTATAAGTACTACTCAACATAGAATAATTTCAGTGTTCCCCTTAAAATTCTCGATTTTATTTTTTGTCTTGACCATAGTTTGTAAAGATTTCTTTAGTACAAGGACTTACGTTTCTTATGTTTTCAAGGCAAAATGGAGATGCGTTTCACTTGGTGTTACCGTTCTAGAGAGTAATGCATTATAGTTTGTATTTTCAATTGTTGGCAGATATTCCCATTACCCCTTCACATTTATTCTTTAAAATTCCAGGGGGAAAAAAAAAGGCAAAACAACAAACAAAACAACAAACCAAGCTAACCAACCAACTAAAAAGCACAAACAAAACAAAACAAAAACAAACAAACAAACAAAAAACCCCAAAACAAAACCCAAACAAAGAAACAAAAAAAAACAACAACAAAACCAAACTTAGTTATGTAGTGCATGATGAAAAAAAGTAGAAGTATTGAAAATACTGGATATGGAGTCTGACCAAGTCTTCTTTCTTTTCTCCCTTTTTGTCCATTTTTTCCCTGGTTTTGAAATGCTATTGCTGCTTCTCATGGACCTAACAATAATAAGAAACACTCTTATTCAGCAGGGCATAATCAATCCACTGCTGGGAGAGGAATTTTGGCACAATCAGAGGAGACTGTCTCTTGAAAGTCTGCTCTGAACTTATAGATCCTCCCAGGTTTCAACTCTGGCCTGAATTTTTGTGTCTTTGAGTCCTTGTGATTAAAAATCATGAACTGAAACTTTGAGGGGACTCCTGAATAAGAGTTCTGGAAAACACTGTTGTAAATGATTAGCACAAGGCATAAAAACAGCCATATGACAATGTCTGTGAAAATGTAACTCTTTATATCTGAATTTTCTAATATTATTACATGGAATTGTTATTTATAGTTTTCTAAAACAAACAAAACCAAACAAAAACAAAACAAAACAAAAAAAAAACAACGACAACAAAAAAAAAAACAAAAAACAAACAAACAAACAAAAAAAAAAACAAAANAAAAAAGAAGAAAGAAAGGAAAAAAGTAGTAAAACCTGTTATCATATTTGTCGCATCTCCAAATGCATTTTCAAGGGAATCCTTTGCCTAGTTCTGTGGAAGCAGTAGGAAAGCAATGCTTACAAAACATATTAAAATGAGCTGAACAATTTGCCTTGTCTTCCAGGAAAAAAGAACTGAAAAAATAAACATCACATGAACATCAGGCTTTTCTCTAAATGACACTGATTTGTGTGAGATGAAAATGCATACTAATTTACTAACTAGTCACTCAATATATGCTAAAACATTAATGTTAATTCTTAATTCCAGCTGATAGTTTCATTAACTCCACAGCAATCAAAGTGCAAAGTACAGTAAGTAAAAAGTAACAGGTTAGATAAACTTAGCCCTAAAAGAGAAGACAGAGCTCACTTGTAGTTATTTCAGCTTTTATAGCCCAACAAGCCTTAGTTTTATTTCCCCTGAACTACTTCCTATGTAAAAAGAATTCCAAATTGATGTTGCAACAGATGTCTGTCCACTTAGGTCTGACTCCATATACACTTATTAGTGAATGAAATGATTGAGCTCAATCACCAGTGGTCTCTGAGCACCCTAAATATTGAAAGGCACACTACTTCATGGAAGTCTGTCTCCTACAGTGCAAAGTGCTTCTGAACCCAAATTGTTTAATCCCTCCCTCTGAGAGCATTGCCAACAACAACCTTTTGCAGTATAATTGACTGATGGAAAAGGTCCAATATGTTAAGGAACCAAGAAAAGGAAGGAGGGGTAGGAAGGGAATGTATCTGTTCTTTCTCAGTGTCATTTGGCAATCTGATGAGCTCTGAGAATTTGTCAAATTTAAATTGACCATGCCCAGACAGAATTGTTCCTTTTCTGTTTCTTGGACCAGCTTTGATGGCAAATGGGATATTATTTCTGTCTGTCAGGCAGTTATAATGTACTGTGTTTATAAATTCACCATCAGACTGATTTTTGCTAAATGGTCTTTCAAAATCGCCTTACCTCCTTGAATAAGGAGTACTGACTAAAGCATCATGACGTGCCAGTATATATTAAGTTGAAAGTTCCCTTGCTGTTTTACTTTTTCCAGAACCACTAGCTACTCTACAGTATTTCTGAGAAGCATATTTTCTTTAAGATCACAGATGCCAAGACTAACAAGTATAATTTTATGGATGCAAGAAAATAGTATGGTTTTAATTTGGAAGTATATATTCTTTTACAGAAAATGCACCTGTGGTAAAGTTTTTTTAGAAAGGATATTTTAGTTTTTTTCTTTATTAGTGAAATATTTTCTCTCTATAGGGTACTTCCGTCCTTCTCTCATAATCTTAACCTGCAATTACTGCAATAAAATACTGTAGGAGTTCCAGAAATATCACTCTAAAAAGAAAGTACTTCCTGAAAAGCTACAACATTAGTGCATTAGCATTTTGAAAATTGCATTCTTTGAAATTTCAACGAACCACTGTGGGAGAGGGTGGTATTTCTGGGACGCTGAAAGTCTCAGAGGCAAGTGCATTGTGCACTGGAAGATAAAATCAGTTTGAATTTTTCCAAAACACTAAATTTGAAATGGTAACAGCAAATATTAGAGTCAAACCATGTTTCAGATTCCAGAAAGGAACTGTGATAAGCTGTGATGAATCCAAACAATTTCTGGCTTGCTTTTGGAGCTCCTTAGAAGAGTTTGTAACTGTTTAATGAAAGCTCTCAGAAGTCTAACCTGTAAATATAATGCAATTAATGGTACATTGATTTGGGGGGTTTTTAGCATTGAATAAAAAGTTATAGCTCAGTTTTATTCTTATTCATAAACATGAGTCTAATTTTCTGATGATAACCTTTCAAACTGAGACTTTCTTCAGAAATGTTACAGGTTTCTTTTGATGAACAATGATATGAATATGTTTGGGGGTTTTTTGTCCTGTATCTGTCAACAAAAGAGATATGTCACTTACAGTAAAAGAAAATCTATTTTACATACACACATTCGTATATTCCATAAATACAGATTCATACACATAGACATTATGTACACAGTTCATACATATGTATTTATATATTACAATGACTATGCAATTAGTCTGAGCAGAGAAGTCTGAAAAAATGCAGCAGATGCTGAGAGTCAATCTAAACTCAAGTATTTTTGTAGAAATAGCAGGGTCAGTTAAGGATGAAGCAGTGTAGAGAGGACATATTTTACATATTTTTAGATGATTTAATTCAAGGTAGGTGAAGACATACTTAATATAAACTGTACTAGTAAAATAGTAAATAGTAAAATCCCCCTGCAGGATCTGCAATATTTTGTACAAAATTTATTAGCAATGGAAAACCAAGAAAAATTTTTGAAATTTAGAAATGTTTAGAAATCCAAACCAAAATGCACAAAAATCTCAATAGAAATGTTTGGTCATAACAAGGATCTCCCTAAGAAATCCCATTTATCTCTGATATTCATGATCAGTAAGGGAAGAATTACAAAAGAAAAAACCCAGACAAACAATTAAGAGAGAAAGGGAGAGAGAGGGCAAAATAATAGGGTGATTGCTCCCCTGACAGACCCTTTCAGCTCTGATAGGTAACAGATTTGAATATCTTACTGAATATTGATATGGATCACAGCATTTCTGATGGGTAATGGGAAGGAATGGTCACACTCCAAGGGGTGATGCAGAATAGATGATTTATTAAAATAGTGCCCAGCATTAAAAGGGTAGTTAAGAAAGGTTCCAGAATGGGGTGGAACTTGGGAGGGGTTTAGGGAGGAGTTAGGGAAGAGTCTGCAATACAAGGCAAAATCTTCCAAACTGGGAAACCAGGGGCAAGTGCATACCATATAAGGAAATGTTACCCTGCAGCAAGCAGGGACCAATCAGAGGTGGGTTACAAGCCGTGAGGAATGGAAAATTCCGGCAGGGACACACAGTAAAACAAAGGGAAAATATATAGAATGATAACATGCTCAAACTGGGTACAATCCTTAAACGGCAAACAGTCCTTAAACATAGCAGCAGTCCGCATAATGAAAAATGTAGCTCTCCAGAGCCCAAGCAGTCACAGATCTGGGTTGTTTAAGTTGTTCTTCCACTGCTGGTATCTCTCCTCTCCAACACATTTCAATCGACAGATGAGTGAATCTATCTACTCTTATTGCTCTGCCTGCACCTACTTATACTTAACATCTCTCGTGTCATCTTGCGGCAATGAGTTCCAAATTTCAGTTCTTCATCAAATGAAAAAGGTCTGGCATAATTTTTTTTTTAAAGAATCTATTAATGCAATGCTTCTTTTCCTTGGTTGTTCTTGTCTAAACAAAAAGTTTTAATCTATTCAGTCTTCCCTATCTGATCATACTTGCCATTCCTCTGCATATGTTTCTACAGGGTCGTTTTCTGACCATTGCTGACATTTTTGGAGATCTGCAAGGACTCTCAAAACTTCTTTCTAATCTGTAATTAGAACTAATTAGAATCTCCTATTATTCATATACTGTTAGTGTTATTTTTTTATTATTATTACTTCACATGGAAGTAGTTACGTTTACAAATTTTTCACCTCTTCATTTGATCACCTCCTCATTCAGTGCTTTCTGTCATTAAGTAGACTTTTCTATGTGTTCCCACAAGTTAAAGCTTTATAGCAAAACAAGAGGTTAAATGAGATCACAAAAGGGTATTTGTTGTTTTAGATCCACTTTTTTGTAATGTTCAGTTGAAACTGAAAAATAAAAAAAATACTTATTTGAAAAGTATCTGTGCAATGTCATCATAACCAAGTTCCCATGGTGGAAGCAGGAAAAGGTGAGGAAGAAAAGGAGGGAAAAAATGAAACAGAAAAAAATCCAACATTTTTCTTCAAGTGGCTTATACTTTGGTAGGCAACCTTCTTATTCTTTTGCTCATAAGTGAAAAAAGCTATTGACATTTTTTTCCTCAGTCAGTCATATTTTTTGCTTGGGCAGAATTGCTAGTCAGTCCATAAAGGCATATCTTCCACTTAATAGAAGATACTATTTTATTTAATAGCAATTTATGAAGCCAGTGTGAGTTTTCTGTGCTTTGGTATGAATTTTTAACCTTTCTTTTTTAGCAAACAGGATTCAACTTGTATTGTTGATACCACATACTTCCTTGAGGAGACAGAAATGTGATCCAGCTAGTAAGAGTGAGAGTGCTTTAGCATGTAAACATTAGATGGCATTTCGGTTTCCCATAGATGTCCTTGCTGAACCAGCATATCTATATATTGTTGCCATAGACAATTCAAGTAAAAATTACAGACATTGGTGTGTTTGAATAGCAGTTAGTTTTTGTGCTACCAAGACTGATTTAGATAAACATTTTCTGTCTTTACTTGAGTTTGTAGGATTCATTTCATCTAACATGTAGCAACAGGCTATTTTTTGGCTTACTTTTCACATATGAAATAATTCTTCAAGCAATAAAAAAAATCCTTGAATCATCCTCTGAATCTGAAGGCATGGGAATGTAGTAGGTTGACCTTGGCTAGACATCAAGTGCCCACCCAGGCCCTCTGTCACTCCCCTTCTTCTGCCAGAAAAGGGGAGAGAGAATTAGATGGAAAACAACTTGTGGGTTGAGATAAAGCAAGAAGCAAAAGCTTGTGTATGCAAAAACAAAGCAAAAAATAAAAAGGTCTATTCTCTTCTTTCCCATCAGCAGTGATGTCTCCCACTTCCCAGGCTCAGGCCTTCAGTACACATGATGGTTTCTCAGGAGACAGACACTGGAAGCAATGAATACCTCCACTTCCTGCTCCTTTCCTTAGCTTTTTATATCTGAGCTAACATCATACAGTATGGAACACCACTTTGGTTAGTTTGGGTAAGTTGGTCTGGTTGTGTCATCTCCCAGAATCTTGACCTTGACTGCAGAAGGAATGGTACAGTACTGATGCTGTGCTCAGTAGTAGCCAAAACACTGGTGTGTTATTAATACCCTTATAGATATAAATGTAAAGTACAGCACTGTGAGGGCTGCCATGAGGAAATTAACTGCATCTCAGCCAGACTCAATACATTGACAAAGAAATTTTGATATAGTGCTCAAAGGAGATACTCAGAACAAGATATCTCCAGGAAAGATACTGCCATTTTAGCTTCACTAACTTTCCCTAAGCAATGCATTTTGCTTTTAATCCCAGTTCCTCCTTACCCTTGGCTAGCTTTTCTCATCATCCATGGATCATGAAATATTCAAGGAAACCTAGTATTTAGAAATTAAAAATCAACAGTTTCATAAAACTAATCATCATGGTCAACCTAAATGAGGATCAGAGACAACAATATCAGAGTAGGTGCCTTAATTAGGCTTTTTATTTGCTTGATGGAGACTCCAGAGACTGATTTCCAACTTCTGGATGCTCCAAATCACTCCAGGAAAGGCCCATTGACTATATAAACAATATAGCTTTTGAATTTCAGAAATTCCTATTAGTTTTTTTAATTCTTTCCACCTCTGACCTTTTTATGTTCTTTTTTTTTTTTT